>JASDQU010109540.1:67309-77619 GCA_032191745.1 Picea mariana | reverse complement strand
ATTTCTACACACATAGTGTCATGCCTAAGGTGGTGATGGAAGAATTAGGGTTGGACATTACTAGACCATATCAAGATCTATATTATTTTGACTCTAAGAAAGTCAAATTCCTTGGAGTTATGAAAGATGTGGTTGTTACTCTTTCCCAATTACCTATGAAAAGTGTGGTATTAGATGTTATTGTGGCTGACATACCACCAAAATTTGGAATGCTTATTTCAAGATCTTGGGCCAAGAAGGTAGGTGGTACTCTACAGATGGATCTTAGTTATGCAACCATACTTGTTTTTGGTGGGGAACAACGGAGATTATACAAAGAAGTAAGACTAGATTATTTGGTAAGTGATCATGAAAACCCCACTAATCAACCTATATATGTTGTAGAAGACGATCTTGGTTCTTCTATTTTTCATATGAGTGATGAGATGGCAGAAGTATCAGTTAGGAAGACAACAACTGTAGTTGGAGACAGTGAAGATAATTTTATTTGGAAAATGTATTTTGATGGAGCATGTTCTAAAGAAGGTTCCGGAGATGGGATTGTCTTCATTTTCCCTACTGAGGTGATTCCTATGCCATATAAACTTGAATTTGACACCACAAATAACATCAGTGAGTATGAAGCCTTACTATTAGGTTTGAAAGCTGCAAAAGATATGGGTATAGATAAACTTTATGCTTTTGGAGATTCAGAATTAATTATTCACCAGATCAAAAATATATATCAAACCAAATAGAAAAGGTTGAAACAATATAGAAATGAGGTGTGGGATTATGTGGATATTTTTTTTTTGGCATTCAATATTACTTTTGTGCACAGAAATTTAAATCAGCAGGCTGACTCTTTGGCACTTGCAACTAGCAATTTTAAAACTCCAATGTTTCCTAATATGAAGTTTCAAGTTGAGGTCAGACACAGACCCTCAATACCAGATAATATAAAACATTGGCAGGTTTTTAAAGATGATGAGGAAATTCAAAGATTCTTGAAAACTATTGAAGAGTTTTCTAACATTTCAATAGATCAGGATGATGAAAATGGTGAAGCAGAAATACATGCTGCAGAGGTCCTTCAAGATTCTATTGTTGGGCACAAAATCATTGAACTGAAGACAAACCATATACCTAAAGGTTTGGTTCCACTAGAGAGGTTGTTCGATCATAATGATGTTTCTAGGAAGACTGTTATCCAAACAGAAGAAATGGATGTAGTAGATTGTGACATCAGTCTTGATACAAATCCCAGGTTGGTCAAAATATCTAAGAAATTGTCATAGAAATAGAGAAGAACATGTGTTGCGTTAATGAAGCAATATCCATATATATTTGTCTGGCCTTATGAAGATTTGAAAGTATTTGATACAGAGATCATACAGCACAAAATTCCTCTGAAACCTGGGTCTAAACCTGTTAAGCAAAAGTCTAGGCAATTTAATCCTCTACTGTTACCCATAATAGAAAAGGAGTTGAAAAGACTATTAGAATCCAAAATCATAGTGCCACTGAGATACAGTGAATGGGTAGCCAACCTTGTGCCTGTCAGGAAGAAGAATGGAGAGATAAGTCTCTGTGTGGACTTTAGGAATTTGAACAGGTGCTCCTTGAAAGACAATTATCCATTACCAAAAATGGATCATATCGTATAGAGAGTTGTTGGCGCGAAGAGGATCTCTATGCTTGATGGATACTCAGGGTACAATCAAATATCAGTAGTGGAGGAAGATAAAAAGAAAATAGCTTTTACTACTCCATGGGGCACTTTTATGTACAAAAAGATGCCCTTTGGACTGATGAATGGAGGAGCCACATTTCAAAGGGCTATGGATATTGCTTTTATTGGTGAAAAGGACAAGTTTTTGGTTATTTATATTGACGATGTCATTTTATTTTTAGCATCTGATGAAGAAAATTTACAGCACTTAAAGCTGACTTTTGAGAAATGCAGAAGGTATGGCATATCACTTAATCCTAAAAAATCACACTTTGCCATGGAGGAAGGAAAGATTTTAGGGCATATTGTTTCCCCTTAAGGTATTAAAATAGATCCAGAAAGAGTCAAGGCTATCCAACAAATAGATATTCCGAGAAACAAGAAGTCTATTCAGTCCTTCATTGGTAAAATTAATTTTTTGAGGAGGTTTATACCTAATTTTGCAGAGATTATCAAATACATCACTGACATGTTGAAAAAGGATGCAGAAATTAAGTGGATACCTGAAGCTAAAGAATATTTTGAAATAATTAAGCAAGCTCTTATTCAAGCCCCTATTCTCATTAGTCCAGATTATTCCAAAGGATTCATGATTTTCTCATTTGCATCATAAAACACCATAGTTGTTGTCCTCCTGCAAAGAAATGAGCAAGGATATGAGCAGCCCATCTCCTTCTTTAAAAAAACCCTTAGGGACTCTAAATTGAAGTATGACATAATGGAGAAATAGGCTTTTTCCCTAGTAAAGGCCCTAAAGTCCTTTAGAGTATATATCCTTCAATCTGAGATCACAGCTTATGTCCCAAGCAGTGCAGTCAAAGAAATATTGGTTCAGCCTGACTGTGAAGGGAAGAGAGGGAAATGGATAACAAAAATCCTGGAGTATGATCTCACCATAAATCCTACTCAGCTGATAAAAGGTCAAGGCCTTTCCAAATTAATGACAGAATCTAATTGCAAAGCAATTGGGTTGTACCATATTTTAGACAGGACACAGGATTCTTTTTTCTAGATTGAAGAAACAAATTCACAGGTAAATAGAAAGTATGTTTCTTCACCATGGTACAAATATATCGTATCTTTTCTGCTGAATTTTCAATCTCCCCTAGAGCTAGATAAATCAAAACTCAGATCATTCAAGCTAAGAGCAATAAAGTATTGCATTATTGATCAGATCTTATTTTGGAAAGATCCTAATGGTTTCTTGTTGAGGTGTGTCGATGAAAAAGAAGCTGAAAAAAAAAATTATGATCTACATCATAGTGTGTGCGGAGGCCATCACCATTGGAAAGATACTACCTTCAAGATTCTTAGGGTAGCCTATTACTGGCCAGTTCTATTCTCAGATATTTTTGCTCAGGTCAGGGCATGTGAACCCTGTCAGAAATTTGTTGGAAAGCAGAAACTTATGCTTCTGCCTTTAAAACCAATCGTCACTCATGGACCATTCCAACAGTGGGGCTTGGATTTCATCGGAGAGATCAATCCTTCATCTTCAGTACAACACAAATGGATTCTTACAGACATTAATTACTTTACAAAGTGGATTGAATCAATTTCGACTCAGAATGCAACAAACAGGGTAATCATGGACTTTCTAGAAGGATATAATTTTTCCAGGTTTGGTTGTCCTAAAAAACTAGTCACTGATAATGCACAGGCTTTTAAATTGAATTCCATGATTGAATTTTGCAATAAGTATAGTATCAAATTGATTCATTCTACTCCCTACTACCCCCAAGGGAACGGATTGGCAGAATCTTCCAATAAGACTCTGATAAGGATTATCAAAAAACTACTAGCAAAATATAAAAAATCATGGGATTCCAAGTTAAAGTTTTCCCTATGGGTCGATCGTATCAGCAACAAGAAGTCTATTGGGACCTCTCGTTTCCATATGGTATATGGGACAGAAGCTATTCTTCCAAATCAATTAGGTCTTCCATTTTTAAATTTTTTACAAGAAGAGTTAGAAGAACCTAACGATATCCAAAGGAGAATTTTTTAGATAATTGAAGTTCAACGGGTCAGAGAACAAGTGAATCATAAAGTTGTTGCTCACCAGAGAACAGTCAAGGCTACATTCAATAAGGGAACTATGAAAGATATTTTCAATGAGGGATATTTGGTGTTAAGGTCGGATGCCAGCAGAGAGGATAAAGCAAAAAATGGTAAGTTCGATAACCTATGGTATGGTCCTTTCAGAATAGCCAAGGTAATGGACAAAAACACTTTTCTCTTGTATAATTTAGACAACACAGAAACTTTTGGAGGCCCAGTGAATGGGAGGTTCTTGAAGCACTATTTTCTCTAAAGTCTTATCAGGTTTTCAGTTAGTATAGTAGACTTTATTTTCAATAAAGACTCCATATACCCAATGGACTTGTTTTTTACAGTTATGTTGTGAATAAAGACTGACAGATGCAGGGAGATCAGTGAATCAGAAATAAAGGAAAGGCATTGGTCTGCAGTTTTTGGAGTTTATTATCAAACTCCATCCCCAGAAGGAGCCAGTGTTAGTCTCTAATTTTTCTTTTGATCTAGTGAGAAATCCTAATCCTAAACCCCTCCTACCTGCACTTCATAATCTGTTTCCATTTGATTTAAATCATTTCTTTCAGCTTGTTATGGTTTGTGTTTTATCTTTTTGGATAATTTCTTTAAAGTTTGGAGTTTTAAATCATGGTTTTGAATGATGTGTCACTTCATATGCCTATTTGAATCTTGCAAATTCAAAATTCTTCCAAGTCATTAATAGCACTACTGGAATAACATTATTCCCATAGCACAAATATAATCATGCCTTAATATGCGCTCGCCACCCAGATTCCGCTATGATTACCTAGATCGAGGACTAAGAGTTCGCATGTGTCCCACGATGGCTCTCGAATCATTTGATGATTCAAACCTTTACATGATTGGACTTCTCTGTACCTGCAAAGGACTCTTTCCAAACCATTCAATTCCCAAAGATTATGATTTGAAACAGTCACTCATCATAATGATTTTGCTAAATTTTGAGTGCAAATGTTTTCTTAGGAGAACGGTTATATATTAACCGATTGCAGGTAACATATTCAGAGTCTGAGTAGTGCCAGTTGTAGCAGCTTGTTTTGATGGCACCTAAGAGGAGAGGACAAGTGTTCAGATTAGAACTCAAGGGTGATGAACTCCTCGAAGCTTATCCTCAGATGGATCAAAGATTCAGAGATGGTGGTTGGTTCAAATTCCTTACCACTTTCCAAGGTCACGACGAACAGGTCTCTATGGAGTTTGCACTGAACTTTGATGGTTATGAAGTGGAGATCGGGAAGTTGTTGATGTTGGTGACAGAACAGACAATTGCCAAAGCTTGCATATTAGTGTCTGGAGGAGAACGATGGTGGAAGAAGAAGCATGTGGTTACAGAGTTTGTTAATCAATTCTTGCTTCCAGATAAGAAAAATCCAAATTGGAGAAAGGGAGTTCCTCATAGTTGGATTAGACCATAATGGCACACTGATCTGATCGTTATCCAAAGGTATATCACCTATGAAGGTAGATTCTCACTAATATATATCTACCACATTAGGTTATTAATGCATCTAAATAGTGATTAGCCTTTAAATATACCTTACTTTCTCCTCAAAAGCTTGAAAAAGATGTCAAAAAGAGTGCAGTCACTCTCCTCCAATGCAAAGAGCATCATGTTTCATCAAGTCTTAATTAAGACTTTAGTTGTGCCTGCTTTGAGAGAAATACAGAAACCTTGGAGCTGGATCATGCAATATTTAAACCCTAACCCACAGTCCAGCAAATAGAAGAAAGGGAAAAGGAATGTCACACAGAAACAAAATATTTCAATTGATGAAACCCTTGTCAAAGAAGAAATTCCTGCTGTCAGGGTGATAAGGAATAGCAGAGGTAAAAGACCGAAGTTGGATCCAGAAATCGAAATGTTTTTTGAGGAAGATGTTAAAGGGGAAGAAGATTCAAATGAATATTTTGATGTTCAAACTATAGCCAAGCATTAACTACCATTCACCAGTAAAAAGGGCACTGCAGTCAAAAGGACAAAGAATAAAGGTGTGCCTCTGTCTCAAAACCCTAGAAGGAATTCTACTAGGGTTACCAACAAATACAGATTGAAGTCCAAAGCCATGTTCAATCCCTCAATCAAAGAAGAAAATTTTATAGCTATAGAAGATCACTCTAAAGATGTTGAATTAAGTGCTAGGAAAAAAGAAAAAAGACCTTCATTTCATAAGAAATCAGCAAAAAGAGGTAAACATATTGTTTCATCATCTACAGGACCTGTCACAAGCGCTACAACTAGATTGGAAAAAGCTAAAGAAATTGCTAAAGGTATCAGTGAGATCCCTGAAAATAAAAAGGGTTACCTTGTAGATTCAAATCACATATCAGATACGCCAGAAGCCATGGATTCAACAAGTTTTGATGAAGACCACTGTTACACATTGAAATTACTCACTTCGATAGAGTCGCAAGTGTCGTCATTACAAGTATCACAAGTGTCGCATTTTTCTCACGAGTGTCGCAAGTGTCAAGGAAAGCATACTGCCATGATGCCTATGTCATGCCCATAACGACATGAGAAGGACACTTGACAAACATCAAACACTTGATTTGGAAGAGGAGGAATGGTTAACTGGGCTTATGAACCTCTTGCCATCTGAAAGAACCCAAAAAACTGAGTTTTTGGAGGAGAGCGCTCCCCTATACCTCTCTCAGGAGTGTTGACGCCCCCCCAATAAGCTATCAGGGAGTGTTATAACACTCATCTTCCCTTTTGCAGGAGCGCTCCTATTCTCAGGAGTGTTGATGCCCCCCTAAAGCCTGCTGGGGAGCGCTATAACTCTCTGATGGCCCTTTTGAGGGAGCGCTACCTATTTTGGGAAGTAGTTGGTTTGTTGAGATGAATGAGAGGAGGATCCCTTCAATCCCTGAAGGTAGTTGGATTTGAATCCCTATTCAAGCCATGATCTTAGGGAAGATCCCTAACTGAAGGGGGAAAATCCTCAACTTACTCCAAGGATATCTCAAGTAGTTGGGCCTCTCCAAGGCTATATAAGCAAGCTTTCTCATGGTGAGAGGGGAGCTGGATAGAGAAAGATACCAAACTTATGATCTCATAAGTGATATTTGGAGAAGGGATGAGAAGAAGAAGACCTATTATCTCATAGGGAACACACAGTGAAGTGGATACTAATCAGCAAAGCTATCGTCATTCCGACCGTGGAGCTTTTGAGGAAGGGTTCGGCAAGGAGAACTTGATGAAACTGCTACATTCCATCTATGGTTGTAAGTAATGTTTTGTCCTCATTAATGTAATATGCTTGGCCTGTTTCTTTCTAATTTGTGTTCAATCTCACATGAATTTGTCTCTAAGTAGATAGATCTTTTTCAAGCTAATCTCAATAGAGTAGGAAGTTGGTCGTATCTGTGTTTGTTTACAGGACTTGCCGAGGAGTGAAAGATTGGAGCTCAACTTGGACTGTGCAGGGACAAACACCAGTTAAAGGTACTTCTTTTCTCCTTCCTCCTCATACATTAGTTTATATAGATCTAAAAGGAAGTCAGTGTCCATGATAAGTGTCTTCTATCTTAGAGTTAAGAGTCTAGCTCTTTGAGGAGATCTACCTGTCCGCAGGGAGATTTTCCTTCAACAGAAACTGGTGACTCCACTGGGGAATCGAATCGAAACTTTTGATTTTTCCTCATAGACCTTGTCTTACCCTTTGTTTTCAGACCTTTTTCACCCCATCTGTTTGATTTCATATGCTGATTGACTCTTTACCCCATCACATTCAGCTTGACTGTCAAAATTTTCCTGAAATTCTGGGTTTTTGGACATTTTTATGAGTTTTTTTACCCTGGCGCCCCTATGCCCATGTTAGCAGATTGCCAGCACTCCCTAAAGGTGTTGGAAATAGCTTTATAACACCCTGGTGTCCCTTACACTAGAGCGTCAACCCCTTTTTGCACAAAATCTTTTCAAAAATTGCATTTTTTTTAGGTCCAGACCCTGTTTTTTCACTTGCTAAGCTTCTTTGTGACTCAATGCTTCTTCCTTTGACCTTTGACACGCTTCCTCCTGAGAAGTAAACACCTTCTTGTTCATATTTTATGCCCTTCTTCATTATTTTTGAGTTTTTGTTGTTGAGAGCTTGAAATCGATCCGCTGCTTTCTTCTCTCCTATCCGACTGAGTGGGAACTCTAGTGAAGGACACTAGAAGTCTATGCCTCTTCTCATTTGGTTCTTTGAGGTCATCTTGTCCAATCTCTTTCTCCTCCCTTTTGTGTTTTTTGGTTTTCTTTCTCTTGTTTGATCGCAAGAAGGGTGTGTTGTTTGTGTGAAATCTGTCCGTGCTTGTCACAGGGTAGTTGACAGGAGAATCATCATTCGCATACAAACGACAAAGATACATCTTAGTGATTAGTTTGCATATTAGAAGGCATTTCTGAAATGTTGTAGCATTATATTGGATTTGATTGAGAACAAAATTGATTGAGGGCATTCCTTATCAAGTGTTTGATAGTGAAAATGACTCTTCCTTTTTCCCTTAAATAGGTATTCATTGAAAAGAAACGATTGCTTATCATATTTTATGCATTTTTTTGGAATTGAGTCATCATTCCATTGGTTTCACTTTCATACACCCTCTGAGTAAAAAACAGCCACTAAAATCAACGCTTAACTAAAATTTATCAGACTTTTTACATCTTTGTTAGCAAACCTACATTAGTTTAAGGTGTAGGGCTTTGGAATAGGTTGAAAGGATAACTTTCCAAATCTATCAAACAAACTTAGTATCTTGTGGTAGGGAGAGTCAAATCCAATTGTCGTATTGGATTGCTGGGATCCCCCTCTCACACAGATGTTATGCACGAGGTCGCATTCGGGTGAGTTACCGAGATTATCCCTCTGTGGCCCAACCGTTTGTAGTGGTCGGATCGTATATTGGGGGTCACTGGAAGGTATACCCATGATTATGTGTGGGAGCATTTCAAGTTGATTTTAGACTTTTTATCCTACCCATACGTTCCAATTGGACTATTGACTGTACCCGCCTAGGGGTTGAATACGAGTTGGTGACCTTAGTAGCCACAATATTTAGGGTCTCACACAAGGTGACGGTGAATGGAAGTCTCACTGTACCTGGAACAGACGTTGGTCAAACTCACTCGGGCTCCTTAGAGGGTAAATCCACAATTACTATGTGGAAGCTTTCACCAAGGCATAAGTCCATTAATTAGGTCACCAATGTAACTGATCCACCCACTCTATCCCTGCCCCTTCCTATTTTGATCTTGCGACGTTGCATTTCATCACCAACTAGTGGTTTCATCGTAGGAAGGTTTGTTTGATTGATTGCTTCTTAGATTCATAGCGTGTTTTGTTTGTTTTACTTAGTGGACCTTAGGTCGAGTCACTGTTAATGGCATCGAATCCTAAGGGTACCAATGGAGGAACCCCTTCTCCTGGGGAACCTTATATCTTTCCTTCGTTTGGAAACTTTGGTCCCCCATATGTTGCCACACTGAGTCTTCCAAGACTCACCATCGGATTACCAGTTTGGTTGTTCCCCACTCTGGTGATCTCGAATCCTCCCAATGTTTCAGCTGCACCTAATACTTTGGATGTCAAGACACCACCCACACGTCAACCTCATGTCGAGTTTTTGCCTTCTTCATCCATCAAGTCTCCTTCCATTTCTCCTTCTTCGCCTAGTGAAATCTCTAAAGCAAGTAGGCAGGTTGATCAAAAGAAGAAGAAATGGAAAGATAAGATGAAAAAGAGCCCAAAAAGGACCAAGGCCCCAACAACATCAGATGTTGGCTCTAAGAAACCAGTTATTGTTAATAGTACTGTGAGTGTTGATGAGGTCAACAAGATTAAAATGAAGAATCTGAAACCCAAATTCCCTTGCAGTCTTTGTAAGGGTGACCACTTTCTGAGGGATTGCCCCTGTCTTATCAAGGTCTTATAAATGTGGTCTTCCATGTCGTCGGCTTCTGTTGGATATGTTGATGATACCCCGTCAACTAGTGACATTAAGGTTGGTAAGAAGAAGAAAATTTTCAAGTTCCCTTGCATGTTATGTAAAGGTGATCATTACTCTCACCTTTGTCCTTGTATGGACGAGGCTTCTTCTCTTTTCGAAAAACTTCAACTTCCAAAAGGTTATCGTAATATTTCCCCCGACCCATCATTAGTTGATGGAATAGTCAATCAGGTTCCATCCTTGGTCAATCCGGGTGATCAGGTGGTCAATCTAGTTTCCTCTTCGATTGAACCACAAACCCAAGTGGTTGATCCGTTTTCATCCTCGGTCAATCCCACTCTCTCGTTAGAGGGTGACACCAAAGTGGTCGATCTAGTTTCACCATTGCTCGATCCCATTCCTTCATTGAGTAATGTCAAAGTGATTGATCCAGTCCCTTCCTCGGTTAGTCCCACCCTTCATCCAAAGAGAGCCAAAGTGGTTGATCCAGTCCCTTCCTCAGTCAGTCCCACCCTTCATCTGAAGAGTGCCAAAGTGGTTGATCTGATTCCATCATCGGTCAATCCCACTCTTCCTTTGAAGAGTGCCTGCG
>JASDQU010109540.1:3640-29449 GCA_032191745.1 Picea mariana | reverse complement strand
GATAATATCCCAGTCACCAGTTGATCCTATAACTTATAGGGTGATAACACGACCGATAGATTCCTGTGGATCCGACACTGATCCACTTGATTATAGGATTAAGCATGCAGGGACCCAATCGTTAGTAGTTTTATCCAGGGAAGGCCTTAGACCGCTCCCTGGCACAGCACATCAAGGAGGCTTACAAAAAAGTCGAAAAGGGAAAGTGAGGCTACAAGGTAGCCTCTATCCAGGATGGAGCAGTGCACCTCACTTGCCAACTCATAGCTGGAAAGATTCTAAGAAAGCACCACCCCACATAGGTCACCAGGTTCATGGTGGACCTTGCAAGAAAATGTGTGGAAGGAATGCATATGAATTGGGTGAGTTACCTCATCAATGAACTCGAGAAAGACTGTCACGAAGCTCAGGATATGGGATACAAATTCCACTTTAGTTGGTTGGTTGTTTTAATTGCATTTGTCGCTTGGAAAATGCCTAAAGGAGCCACCTTTCTGGAGATTGAACCATCAGAGTCATTGGCCGCTAGGTTTTATACCTTATGGTACACCAATGACATGCCGAAGCAATGGAAATCCAATGTTGTGTTCCATGTGTATTATCAACAACTAAAGGTTTTCATTGAGTCATTCCCGTGCATGACACTGTGCACCCTACACCAGTATAGACGGGTAGACAAGTTCCATACAAATCCACATTTTATCTATGTCACTTTGTGTAGAGATGATAGAAAGGAAGAGTTACATTCATATTACAAGCTAAAATATGAATACATGGAGCAGATCACGAAGGAATGGTTGGAGGAGTTCCTTGAACTTGTTGCTGATGTAGAACTCTCTAACACTAACATCATAGGAAGTCCCTTGGTCACCTGAGTCGAACATGTTGGACAGTCCTATGGGACAAATAAGAATAAGAAGAAGGAAGAAATCCAGGATATAGAGAGCGATGAGGAGGACAATGCCTCTAAATAAAATGGATCTGGCTCACTAGGAGGAGGAGACAAAGCAAATGGACAAGGAGGAGGGGATTAAGGAGAAAAGAAAGGCGAAGATACACCATCGAAAGATCCCCCTACTGAAATATTAACACTGTAGAAAAGGAAGGTTTCTCCGTAGAAACGTTTGGCAAGAAATAAGACACACACTATCAAGCCCCAGTTAGAATCCACGCTCATAGAGGGCAACATCAACTTGGTTTGCGGAGCGATGGAGGATGCTTCCGAGGATATCTTGCAGAGATATGGAGTGAAGGAGGAAGAGTTATATGGAAGAGTCAAGAAGGAAATGAAGGAAATACAACAAGATATTCTGATCCAGGTGGATATCGGTGGCCACCCACCTTTTCCAACTGGCTCAAAACTATTTTATGGCAATTTTGGTAATTTACTATTTTTAGCAGTTTTTCACTTCCGGAGCCGTTTTGAGGCCCTAAATGACATTTTTTGGGAAAATAGCTTTGCAATATGGAAGTTCCTTCTATATTTCCCTTAAAATGAATATCCTCTCTGATACCTTTCCAACGAGCTATCATGTGCCTAAAATGGAGATTGTATGAAAAAGTTACGACCCCAAGAAGTTGATGTATTAACTTACCCAAATGGGCCCACATGACTTTTGGTGCTTCATCTCCTAGGGTTAGGTTTTTGGATGTCTAGGGTTTTTGGAATTCCTGTTTATTGTAAAAAGGCCTTCAGAGCCTCATTGTAATCATCTTCTTGCGAATGAGCGCAGCCATTACATCTCTTCTCAGAGATAAGCTGCCACCATTCCAGCAAGCTTGTTTCCACTGCATTTTACAGTTTCATCTTATTTCCTTATTGAATAGGAAACCAGTTTTACTGTATCTCAATTATTTTGTGTTAAGAACATGTTAATAATCTGTAGTCATTTCATTCTTCTCATAAAATCCGAATCAATGGTATCAGATCGGTCTACTTCTTGTCATCTTAATGCATGTCCCTAATGAGGTTGGAGTACAAAGAGTTGGGTCTCGAGATTGTTTCTCTTGAGGAAAAAAACTCTCGCACGCCCAAGAGACCTCTCATGGTAGGAGAAAATAAATATGATGGGATAAGATATCCTTTCAAGTTGTTGATTGAGTAATCCTTCATGCAACAGAGGAATGAGATGATGGATAGTTTTGCGCAAATCATTTGGCGACTACCAACAGGCAATGCATCTTCTTCGAGTGGAGGCACCACCCGCTTCAAGGTACAAATAAAATTTGATATTCCTATTGAAGTTCAGATAGATGCAGAGGCTATAGACAAGTGGTTGAATCTACTATAAGGGTATTTTTCTGTCCATAACTTTTCGAATAGAGAAAAGATTACTTTTATGCTCCTCAAAGCCATTCCCCATGTCAAAGATTGGTGGGAAAATTTCTGTGAGAAAAAGGAAACAGAGGAGCCCTCATTATTTATAGTCATGGAAACTTGGGAATCCTTCAAGAATACTATAAAGGAACAATACTAACCTGTCGGAAGCTATGATGACTTTTATGCCAAATGGACCACATTGCGGCAAGAAAGAGACCAAGTAGTGCCAGATTTCACAAATGTCTTCCATACCTTGCGCACCAAGTTGGGTATCAAATATTCAGAGTGACATCTGGTGCTCAAGTATCATGGTGCTTTGCATAAATACATCCATACCAAAATGGAATTTCTGGACATATCATCCTTGGGCACAGACTACCGATATGCCATCAAAATCAAGCAGAAGCTCAAACAAAAGATGAGACAATTTGGGCCTGGGAAACCCTCACAACAAAATCTAGGAAAGCGTGGCCGCAAACCATAGAACAAAGGATAGAGAAAAGATGGACAGTATCAGGACAACCAGCCCAAGCCGTGAGAAAAGAAGGACACCAAAAAGACAAAGAAAGATACCATGAAGTGGTGTGAATTCCATAAGAGCCCTTGACATAACATTGATGACTTCCGCTCAAAGAAGTCACTGGTGGCTGAAGTGAAAGCCTATAAATCAAATGTGGGATCTGACTCTGAGCTAGAACCAGAAAGGGGAATATGGATCATTGATGCGGAACCCAGTGCCACCATTGCTACCACCAAGCTCCAGCCTGGTGAACCAGACAAGCTAGAAGAAGGAGAGAGCCTCTTCCATTCACAGATGTGGGTAAAAGGCACCCCACTGTACTTCATCGTTGATAGCGGTAGCTAGAAGAAACTCATCTCAGTAGAGGTCGTCAAGCAGCTGGACCTACCGAAAACACTACACCCACAACCCTACACCATTGGATGGCTCCGTCAATGAAGTGATCTCCACGTTAGCCAACAGTGTCGACTGTCATATGCCATCAAGACCTTTAAAGACGAGGTATTGTGTGATGTTTCTCCTCTCGAAGTTTGTGATGTTATTTTGGGCCAACCTTATTTATGGAAATGTCATGTTGTATATGAGTCTAGGCCTCGTAGTGTTATTATTACTTTGAACAGGAAATTGTACAGGATACCTGAGGAAGTCCCACCTAGTGCTATTTCCTTGATCTCTACTAAGCAATGCAGGAAGGCCATCTCTCAAACGGGGAAGTTTGTCTTCTTTGTGATTTTCTCTCAGAATAAGTGAAAGATCACAGCCACATCCAGGCTCTCTGCCGCCAACCTCTCCACACAGCATAAGAAAGTAGATAAGGTCATGGAAGAATACTCAGATATCTTCTCCTCACCTACCAGGGTACCTCTGCACTGCCAGGTCAAGCACCACATTGATTTGACCCCCGATGCACCACTACCCAATGGGACAATCTATCTCTTATCTCTATTATAGAATGGGGAGATAAAGTGATAGATCCAAGAACTACTCTACAAGGGGCACATCCACCCTATCTCATCACCGGGTGGGAGCCCAATCATGCTAGTACAGAAGAAATATGGAACCTGGCCACTCTACATCGATTACCAGGCTCTGAATAAAATCACAGTCAGAAACCGGTACCCGATTCCCCGAATTGACGACCTCCTTGATGAACTTAGAGGGGCCAAATATTTTAGTAAGATTGATCTGAAGTCTGGCTACCAGCAGGTCCTGATAAAACAAACAGATGTATGGAAGACTACCTTCAAGTCAAAGGAAGGACTTTTTGAATGGTTGGTCATTCCCTTTGGATTGAAAAATGCTCCAACCACTTTCATGAGGATGATGGACGATATCCTCCAACCATTCACAAATACTTTTGTAGTGGTGTATCTGGATGACATTCTCATTTACAACAAGACTTGGGCCGAACACTTGCAACATATTCAGCAGGTTCTGCACACCCTGCAACAACACAAGCTATACACCAACTTGGAAAAATGCTCCTTTGACATGGACACGGTCCATTACTTGGGATACATCATTGATAAACATGGCGTACATGTGGATCTAGCCAAGATACAAGTCATCTGTGACTGGCCAGCCCCAATGACAGTGACTGAGTTTCAAAGCTTCTTGGTCCTTGCCAATTTCTACCACAGGTTCGTGTTTGGATTCTCCCATATTGCATGGGCCCTCAGCTAAATAACCAGGGGTGGTGGTAAGGATAAATTTGTGTGGGGCCAGTCCCAACAAAAAGTGTTCAATGATTTGAAGCAACGCTTGTGCTCAGTCCCAATACTTTAAATACTAGATCTGTAGCAACCATTTGAGATCGAGATAGATGCTTCAGACTATGTTGTGGGTGTTTTTCTCACTCAGCACAGCCACCCCATGGCCTATCATAGTGAGACATTATCAGATGTTGTCCGTAAGTACCCTGCTTAGGACAAAGAAATGTACTCCATTGTGCAAGCCTACCACCAATGGAGACATTACATTCTTGGGAAGGAGACAGTCATACACACTGATCATAAGCCACTGCATTTCTTGCAAACACAAGGAAAATTGCAGAATGAACGCCATCAATAGTGGTCCACATACTTGTAGAAATTCCACCTCAACATCAAGTATAAAATAGGAATCACCAATTATGTCATTGATTGCCTTAGCAGACCGCTAGTCATGGAACTCACCATGGTGCTAGACTCTTGTGGACATGAGACCTCTGGATGGCCCCAACTCTATGAGACAGACCCAAACTTTGCCACCACCTACCAAATGTTGGGTGCAAACGTAGTTGTCGATAATTTCCATCTTTAGGATGGGTTGTTGTGTCGTCTAAGCCATATTTGTGTTCCATCAAGCGAGCGAGTAAAGCTGATCTGGGAATCCCACTACAATCGGGTGGCAGGACACTTTGGTGTCAAAAAGATAGTGGTGATGCTACAAAAACATTTCTACTGGCCAAAACTTCGACAGGAGGTCAACAATTATATCAGGTCTTGCACTGCTTGCGCTATTGACAAACTGACCACTAAGAAATAGGGCCTGTACACCCTCCTTCCTACTCTTGACAGGCCATGGGAATCCATATTAATGAACTACATGTTGGGCCTCCTATCCACCAAGCGGAGAAATGACTACGTTTTTTTGGTTGTTGATCGCTTTTCTAAGATGGAAATTATGGTTGCCTGCAAGAAGAGCATCAGAACAGAGGCCAATACCAAGCTCTTCTTTGAATGAGTCTAGGTACATTTTGGACTCCCACAAACCATTTTCTCAGATCGGGACAGTCGATTTCTCAACACATTATGGTCAAGCCTCTAGTCACTGTTGGACACCAAGCTCACCAAATCCACGACCTTCCACCCCCAGACAGATGGCCAAACAGAGGTCGTAAATCGAATGATTGTGCATGTCCTTTGCATGTATAATTCCAAGCACCCTTGCACATGGGATAAGAGCCTTCCCTATGTCCATCATAGCTATAATTGAGCCCTGCATAGCTCAAACATCCACAACCCCTCTCAGGTGGGGTTGGGATTCCAACCATGGGGTCCCATAGATGTTGCACTTCCCCTTATGGTCACCTCAACCAAATCATATCCTGCTCCAACTGAAGCTGACAAAGCCACCTGGTTCATTGAGCAGATCTAGCACATCCACCAACAGGTTTAGGATATCCTACAAAATTCCAATGACAAGTACAAGCAACTCCATGATCAACATCGGGTGCCACATAAGTTTTAGGAGGGCGACAAAGTTTGGTTGCACTTGCAAAAAAAATGCCTTACAAGACCCCATCGGAAGCTTCACCCACTCTATTATGGGTTGTACACCATCACCAAGGCTGTGGGGGATAATTCTTTAGAGCTCAACATTCCTCCTTTCCTTTGCCTACAGCTAGTGTTCAACGTGGATCTCCTTTGCCCTTATTTCCCACCACTATTGGACACCTCAGAAGTAGCAAAACAACTGTCACCAATAGATCTCAACCCCGAATGCATACAACAAGCATCTCGTGATCATATTGTGGACACAAATATCAAGGGCACTCGACAACAAAGGATCCATCTTTATTGAGTCGTAAAAGCAGGGCAACTCCTGCACCAAGGCAAGTGGCTCACCCAGGGCCAAATTCAACAAAAATTTCCTCATCTAATGGGGGAACTCAACACAATTGATACCATTTCTTTCTAAGGAGGGAGAATTGATTCAGGTGGATATCAGTGGCCACCCACCTTTTCCAACTGGCTCAAAATATGTTTCTGGCAATTTTGGTAATTTACTATTTTTAGCAGTTTTTCACTTCCAGAGCCGTTTTGAGGCCCTAGACGATGTTTTTTTGGGAAAACAGGTTTGCAATATAGAAGTTCCTTCAATATTTTCCCTAAAAGGAATCTCCTTGTTGATACCTTTCCAACAGGCTATCATGCGCCTAAAACAGAGATCGTATGCAAAAGTGACGACCCCGGGAAGTTGATGTACTAACTTACCCAAACTGGGCCCACATGACTTTTGGCACTTCATCTCCTAGGGTTAGATTTTTGGATGTATAGGTTTTTTGTCATTCCTGTTTATTGTAAAAAGGCCTTCAGAGCCTCATTTTAATGATCTTCTTATGAATGAGCGTAGTCACCAGATCTCTTCTCAGACATAAGCCGCCACCATTCCAGCAAGCTTGTTTCCACTGCATTTTACAGTTTCAGCTTATTTCCTTATTGAATAGAAAACCAGTTTTATTGCATCTCTATTATTTTGTGTTAAGCACCTATTAATAATTTGTATTCAATTTTTTTTGCTCATAAAATCTGAATCATATTCAATTGATCCGTGCAATACCTACTGCGCCTTCCTCATCACAGATTGCAGAATTGGGGGATGAACCAACCCAATTGTGAAGACTTGCAGATGTGATAGAGGCTCAGCTTCATAAAGTCCAAGAAGAGAAGGAGAAGGCTACAAAAGCCTTTAAACAAGAGAAATAGGAAGTCTTATACCAATTATGAGTAGCGCGGTATATTGTAACCGCATATGAAAATGAGAGAGAAGTGTTTTGGGCAATGCTGCAGGAGAACAAAGAGAAGCTACAGAGAGAAAACAAGAAGTTTCTCGCAGAATGGGTTGTATTCAAAGAGGTAGTGAGTAAATCATGTCAGTCTATGCCAGGCTTGGCACAGGAGGAACAGGAGTCGGTCTAGGTTCAAGTGACGAAGCTCGCTGAGACCATTCAACAACTTCAAGCAAGGATAACAGAGTTGGATATCCAAGAAGTACCAAGCATCCCTTAGGAAGTGTGCGATCAGAGGGAGGAAACCACCAAAAACAGTAATACAGATAAGGGCCCTCGCCTCAGAGTGCAAACAACTAAGTGATAAAAGTGCGCAAACATATGAACACCTCGTAGAAGATCCAGAGCTAAGGAAAATGGAAGCGCAGTAGTAGGCATTGTCAGTACAGGCACAAATGAAGTGGCTCACCACAGTTGAAAGAATGAAGAGGTCCTAGGAGTAGTGCGTGGTACAACAATAGATTATTTCATCCAAGTCAGAGTAGTGGAAATCACACAGAAACTGCAACCGATGCAGGACGAAGCCTGCATGATGTTTGAAGAGATTGAGGGACAGGGCTCACAACTAGACCAAGTGGTTGCGACAACAAAAAAACACCTGGAAGGGCCTGTTATAGAGAAAATGATCCAAGATCTCGCTGAGTAGGAGGCTCACGCAAACTAGCAAGTCGAGGCAGCTCAAGTGAATCTCGAGGCCTTCAAAGTGACATTGATAAGAACTGAGTGACTCGGGATGAGTCATAGGTGAGTGTTGGGGACTTGGTGGCCCTCGACCAAGTTTTGAGGAAACCTTAGTCAGGTCTGACAACTTTTTGGACTTCAACATGCTAGTTGAAGATGGAGCGTCCAGGCTAAGCTAATATCGCATATCTCACTTATTTTGCGGGCTATGTGGACCCAACAAGGGGTTCCTCAGGGTTTTTGTAATGGGTTATGGGATGTCATCCCAAGGGTTTACCCATGATTAGGCCTTATTGTAAAAGTATAAATAATTAAGCATGTAGGGTAGAAAGAAAGAAGGGACTTAGAGCGAAGTCTAAGTGGCTAAGTGCAAGTAGTTTTGAGTTTCTTTGTGCACAAAATGTGTATGTAAGGCTCTATGCTCGATATATGAGTTGGATCTATGCCTTGACCAAATTTTGGGAAGGAGGATCTAGTGCTCAATGCGCAAATCTCTTGTCCCATGCAAAGCTCATCTCTGTGGCTTAGTGTACAGGAGCGGATGAATGTAAGAGATTGATGAATAATAAATAAGACGAAGCAGTTGGTGGACGTATCCCCACACTGGGGTGAACCACGTATATCTTATGTCTTTGGTTTGCTTTGTGCTATGTTATTTACGAATTGATTTGTTTAGTGCCTTGATTATAATGTAAGACAGATAGATATGTTGATGCTTAGTGCTTTACTTAAGATGAGTGAATGTTATATCTAACTCATTGTTGTGTGCTAAATGGTTGAAGAGCTTAATCTTTGTTGTTACTGCACCGATCCATATTAGGGTTTGTTCTGTGATGTTATTAAAATTTAATGAACTAATGCATATCACCTTCTAAGTGTGGCTAGAATACTTTGTGAAGTGTTATTATCACATATCTATGTCCCATCTTGGCTACAGACACCTAAGTCCTGTAACCCCCCCTACTTCTACCTTGGGTGAGACTTTGTTTGCTTCACAGGTGTTGCCGAAAGGGTCGGTAGTTAGGGTTTTGTTGGTGCTTTGTTGAAGCATTGAACCTTGGGTATGCCCCTGTGCCAACAAGGACCAAGAGACACACATGGACAATAGTGGGGTGCACATAAGAAGGTAATTTGGGACTAGTATCAGTGTAAGCGAATGATGCACATAATATTTGGTAGGAGTCAATAGGATAGATCCTTACAAAAGTATGATGGAAGAGGGAACCCAAGACATCACATAAATGATTGTGTCAATAATTGGAGATTAGTACCACTATGGGAATGATTGCATTACTTTATTCATACATTAGGAGGAATACCTAGTAACTGGTACAAGGACTAGGAACTGCATAGAGAAACTGTAAGTTGGGGCACAATGCAACAAAACTTTATTAGGAACTTTTCATTTGAAAGTGAGAATCCATGGGTGGATCTGGCATTACAGAGGATCAAAGGGAAGATATTTGAAGAGTATGGAGTAGATACAGTGACAGTAGATAAAGATTAGAGAAAACAAACACTTGAACAGTTAGTTTACTATTATCAGGTCGCAAAGGATGAATAAGTAGAGGAAAACCCACGTAACATACATATATTAGAAGGGGAAGGAGAAAGATGGTTGGAATGACCCCTATTACAATTAGAAGATTCTACTGCACCTATGAAGATTAAAAAGGTCAATATTGGGAGTGACGAGAAGCCCAAGATAGCCAACATTGGAGATTACTAGGACAATGAGACAATGGAAAAGATAATTGAATTACTACACGAGTACAATGACTTATTCCCAGCCATATTTTCAGAAATGAAAGGGGTAGAAGGAGAACTTGGAGAAATGAATATTCCCCTCAGACCAGAAGAAACACCAGTTAGACAAAGACCATACATATTAAACCCCATATATAAGAAGAAGGTTAATGTAGAACTTGACAAAATGCTAGAATCAGGTATCATAGAGCATGTAGAAGAATCAAAGTGGATTAGTCCTATGTGTTAGGACATATTGTCAATGGGAGAGTGTTGGACATATTTTTATTGATTTGTTGTCATTGATGTCAACAACCAATGTCATTATGATGTGATGATGTGTTTTTATGAACAACTTGCAGAGGAATCTACCTAAATCTCAGGAGACGCAACGTATTAGATTTCACAAGATCAACACAAATGTAGAAACACAATCAAGATAGAATTCCCAATAGATAAATGATCTCGATCAGTTAGAATCCAAGTACAAAACCAAAAATATCAGAAGGGAAAGAGCATTGCAGAAACACGATCAGGATTGAAATCCCCATAGTAAAACTACAAAAAAAATCGAGGGAGAATCTTGTCCACTGATGAAGATTTCGGGACAAACCAGGACCGTCAGATATGAAAGTTACTTAAATTTTAATCAGCAAATCTCACTTCAAGAGATTTGGGAAATGGGAGCATATAACCCAAAAGTTCTGAAGGCTGAAATGAACTGATCACAACCATTTGACCAAGGATTCACGAGATCCCAAAACAACCGAAATCCTGACAAACATTGGATCGTGTTAGGTTGTTCACGTCAAAGAAAGATCGTTAGATGAAGTCAATATGCTCGAGGTTAAGTTGACGAATCTCACTTCGGGAGATTTGGGAAATGGGAGTGTATAACCCAAAGTGCCAAAGGATGAAATGAACTGATCACAGGTGTTGGATCAAGGATTCATGAGATCCTAAAACAACCTGTTGGCATAGGGGCAGACCCAGTGTTTAATGCTTAACAACGCACCAACAAAACCCTGACTACCGGCCCTTTCAACAACACCTGTGAAGCGGGCAAAGTCTCACCCGAGGTAGAAGCAGGGGGGTTACAGGACGTAGGTGTCTGTAACTAGGCTGGGGCACGAATCTGTGATAAGATCACTTTGCATAATATTTTGTTAATGCTTAGGAAGTGAACATGCATTAGTAAGCTCAATAACACCGCAGAGCATAATCAAAGACAGATAAGCACAGTACAACAAGTGATTATGCACCCTGAGCAGTTAGCATTGTGAGTTATGTCTATCATTAATTTACCCTTTAACATAATTAAAGTACTTAAGAAACAAAATATATATTCATTAAACATCATAATCAAATCACTAAGAAAATTCATAATGGAAATCTGCACCAAGCAAACCATGAGACACTAGATATATGTGGTTCACCCCAGGGTGGGGCTACGTCCACAAACCACTTCGCCTCTTTATTATCCACAAAAATCTTACATCTAGTCACTCCTATGCACTAAGCCACGGAGTCGAACTTTGCACAAGACATGAGATCTGTGCATGAAGCACTAGATCCTCCTTCTTTACCTTCCAAAAGTAGGTCAAATGCATAGAGCCAAAATATCTTAGCATGACACTTAACACCTTCTACAAAATCACAGTCGAGCACAAAGCCTCAACCACATACATTCTTTTTCACATAGCACTACTTACTTCTACAATACATTCCCCTTTATTTATACTTTACAAAATCTTACAATAAGGCCTAAATATGGGAAAAACCCATGGGCCAACATCCCATAAAACCATTATAAAACCCATAAGACCCCTTACTGGGTCCACATAACACTCAAAATAGGTGAAATCCATGATCTCAGCTCCTCCTGGGTGCTCCTACTTCAACCAACATGTCAAAGTCCAAAAGTGGACCAAAGCTAACCAAAGTTTTCCCAAAACTTGGTCGAGGGACAAAAGGCCCCCAACACTTTGTTGGCATAGGTGCAGACCCAGGGTTCAATGCTTAACAACGCACCAACAAAACCCCGACTACCGACCCTTTCGGAAACACTGCAGAGCATAATAACAGACAGATAAGCGCATTAACAACAAGTGATTATGCACCATGAGCACTTATCACTGTGAGTTAAGTCTAGCATTCATTTACCATTTAACATAAGTAAAGTACTTAAGAAACAAAATATATATTCATTACACATCATAATCAAAGCACTAAGAAAATGCATAACGGAAATGACATTGCACCAAGAAAACCATGAGACACTAGATATACGTGGTTCACACCAGGCTGGGGCTACATCCACAAACAGCTTCACCTCTTTATTAT
Source organism: Picea mariana (assembly GCA_032191745.1). Taxonomy (NCBI): domain Eukaryota; kingdom Viridiplantae; phylum Streptophyta; class Pinopsida; order Pinales; family Pinaceae; genus Picea; species Picea mariana. Next base: position 17,287 of record JASDQU010109540.1, on the reverse strand, counting down.
CCACCAAAATATTACATCCAGTCACTATTGTGCACTAAGCCACATAGTCAAACTTCGCACAAGATAGGAGATTTGTGCACTAAGCACTAGATCCTCCTTCTTTAGCTTCCAAAAATAGGTCAAACACATAGAGCCAAAATCTCTTATCACAACACTTAGCACCTTCTACAAAATCACAGTCAAGCACAAACCCTCGACCACATACACGCCTTTGCACATAACACCACTTTCTTTTACAATACATTCCCCTTTATTTATACTTTACAAAATCTTACAATAAGACCTAAACATGGGGAAAAACCATGGGTCGACATCCCATAAACCCGTTACAAAACCTAGAGGACCCCTTATTGGGCCCACTTAACCTTCAAAATAGGTTATATCCATGATCACAACTCCGCCTGGGTGCTCCTACTTTGACCAACGTGTCGAAGTCCAAAAGTGGGCCAAAACTGACCAAAGTTTCCCCAAAACTTGGTCGAGGGACAATAGGCCCCCAACACTCACCCGTGACTCATCTCAAGTCACTCAGGTCTAGACTTCAAAAGCCTCAAGCTTAACTCAAGCTGCCTCTCCTGAGCCTCTTGCTTAGCAAGCTCCTCGACTGTCTTCTCTGTAATAGGCCCTTCCATACATTTTTCTACTGCTTCATCTACTTGATCTAACTATGAATCCTGGCCATCGATCTCCTCAAACACATTGCAATATTCGTCCTTCATAGGTTGTAACTTCTGTTTTACTTCCATCACCTTACCCGGGAGGGCAATGATCTACTACTATACTATGCATTTCTCCTAGGATGTCTTCATCCTTTCCACTGCTACGATAAACTTCATTTGTGCTTGCAATGAAAATGCTTGATGTTGCACCTCCTATAACTGAGCCTCTAGCTTCTTTAACTCTGGATCCTCAGTGAGGCGTTCATACGTTTGGGTGGTTCTGTCACTCAACTGTTTACATTCCAAGGCGAGGGATTTTATACTTTCTATTGTGTTTTTGGCGGACTCCTCCCTCTGGTCACACACCTCCTACGGGGTGCTCGACACTGTTCGGGCCTCTAGTTCAACTATCCTAGCCTAAAAATATTGGAGGGTCTCTACAAGATTCGCTACTTGAGCTTTGATAGGCTCTTACTCCTCCTGTACCAAGTCTATCATAGAGCAACACACTTTTCTTACAACTTATTTGACCATAGCCTGCTCTACGAGAAGCTTCTTTTTTTCCTTTTGTAGTTCAGGTTTGCCATCTTTCTTTTCCTCTTGAAGCTTCTCCTGAAGCTTTGCTTTCTTTCTTTCATAGACAACTACATTGTCCTGCACTGCTCGTAACTGTACTAGGACTTGGTATTTCTCCTTTTTCAAGGATTCTATAGCCTTATCCTTCTCTTTTTGAGCTCCCTGGAACCGAGCTCATGTTGCATCAGCAAGCCTTCTTAGCTAGGCTTCTCTTTCAGCAGTCATTTCTCTCTATTCCCTTCTATATGCCTTCAAACCTGCCTCCAATAATTTGACCTGTTCTAGAGGTATTCTATTAAGATTAACCTCAACATCCAAGTTGGGGCTATCCTGTAGTGCTACAGGGGTGGGAAAATTGATTCTATACTAGGGGAGGGTGATCCAAATCCATGGTTCACCCTTCAGATTCGGTTCATCCCCCAAGTCTGTGGTCTGTGATGAGAAAGGGGCAGACGAAACAATAGGAATTGCACGAACCAAGTGAACAACCTACTGAACTTCCTTCAATTCCCTCTCAATCCTTTCATATAGCTCCACTTATTTCTCTTCGTATCTCTAAAACATGCTTTTAGAGGCGTCCTCCATAGCTCCATGGACCAAACTAATGTTGTTGTCAGTGAGAGTGGCTTCCAACTGTGGCCTATTTGCATGCATTTTCTTCTTTTCTAAAGTTTTCTTTTGAGTAACTTTCCTCTTTTGTGAGGTCACTGTCACAATAGGGGGATCTCCATGTGGTGGGGTGATAGTATCTTCGCCTCCTCCTTTCTCTTCTTCTCCTTCATCTCCTCCTCCGTGTCCTTCTTCTTTGTATTCTCCTCCTCTTGGCGAGCTAGACGTGCTATCTCCAGAGGTTTCCTCTTCATCCTCTTCGTCGCTCTCTATGTCCTAGACTTGAACCTGTTTTTTGTGTTCCCTCTAATTCTTCGTCCCAATGGACTGTCCAACATGTTTATCTCACATAACCATCGAGCTTCCTATAGTATCAGTGTCAGATAACTCTGCATTGGTGACAAGTACAATAAATTCTTCTGGCCAATCCTTTAAAATCTATTCCATATCTGCATCCGTGAGCTTATTGTATGACTGCAATATTTACTGGTGCTCATCTCTTCACTCATTTATGTAAATGAAGTGGGTATCAGCAAAAAACTTCATTGTGGGAAAGTACTAATGTATGGTACGCGGTGTCATACAAGGGAATTCTTCAATGGATACTTTCAACTACTAATAATATTTGTGAAACATGACATTAGACTGCCACTTCTTTGTCATGTCATTGGCATACCACAGGGTGGAAAACCGAGTGGCCAGGGGCTCCGTAGGTACAATCTCTGGTAAAGTATCTCCTTCAGGCATCTTCCAAGCCACAAATGCATTCAGGATGATCAACCAACTGTATTGAAACTAATATCCTAAGTCATGGGCTTCGCGACAAACTTTTTCTAACTCGTTGACGAGGTAGCTCGCCCAGTTCATCTGCAGGCCCTCCACACACTTTCTTGCGAGGTTCACCATGAACCTGGTGACCTGTGTGGGGTGGTTATTCCTCACTATATTTCTAGCTAAGAGTTGACAAGAAAGGCACACAACACCATCCTCTATGGAGGATACCTTGTAACCTAGCTTCCCCTTTTGTACCTCTCCATAGGCTTCTTTGATACAATGTACTAAAGAATGGTATGAGGTCTTTCCTGGGTAGAACTGTTGTGGGTCAGGATGCTTCAAAATTAAACCTGTGATCCGATGGATCAACGTCAGATCCATAGTAATTATTTTGTCAAGCCATAGATATCTTCCATGATAGCACGACCCTAGGAGTTTAACGCAAGCGTTAACCTCCTGGTGGTGGCCAAAATGAGCAATCTTTATTACATTTAATATGGTTTACTATGCCAACCCCTTGATCCATGGATGCGAGATGAGGCGAGGTTTCTTTCTAGTTGTCTTTATTAAGTAACGATGAGGACATAGTGTGGCGTAGTTCTTCTAGTCTCCTAAGTTGAAGTCATTGTGCTTCAACAACGGGATTTTCCCTAACTGACTTCCTACTATGCGAATTCCTTTCAGAATGTACGCAGTGAACATGGTGTACTCAAAATCCTGAGGAATACTATCACATTTAATTGTGTCGGCCATAGGCATAATATACTCAGGCAAGATCGACAGGATCTGCTTCGTGTTAGCCAGATCACTGTGTTGCTTGCTTCTTTTTTCAGTTACAGGGTTGCTATAGGTGGAACGATGTCTGATCAAAGGGGAAGTCTACAATCCCCTAGTCGATGATGCTTGAATACCTTCAGATACAGGTCTGTCGACCATGCGTTTCCTAAGAACTTCCTCGAAATATTTCTCAAGGTCGTTGGGTTCACCCAACATTCTAGGTTTTAATAGACAATGGATAGACAAAAAAACAGGTGGGGTACACTTTCAAATAATGACAGGCAGCACAGTTTGAAACTTGGACAGTTCTCGACTTAGCTCAGTCAGTGAAGGGTAGAAAAAAGTGGTCTCAGCGCCACGATCGATGAGTTAAATAAGTGGGGTGGTCATGATGGATCTTCCAATGAACAAGAACTAGAGTTAAATGATTACATTAATGTAAATCTAGCCATTATGGTGCGGTCTCAATGTACACAATCCATCTATAGACCCATAAATGCATTTCCTAACCATTCTGGAGCATCATTCTAACGGTCTGGGTGCCTCCAACGGTTATATAAATCTTCAGGGTGAAGTCCAAATCTGCGGAGACCTGCTATTCCAGCGAGGTTCAAACCCTACGAACCTACCTCCTCCGAGGTTCCGGTTTGTGAAGTCTTCCATATGGTTTCCTTAATTTGTTGTAGCTTTTCCAACTTAGCTTTGTTTTTATTGAGCGTCCTTTCCTTCTTTCCTGTTATCTGAGTCTCTTAAACTATTTCTGGAATCGTCTTTCCATTTTTATTCTTATCTTCCCCTAGTGTAGTGGCTTCGCATTGTTGAGGTATCCTGAAAGGTTCTGAAATTAATATTCCTTTTCTTAACACTTCCTGAGTGGGCACACTTCTCTCTTGGATAAATAGGTCCTTCAATCCTTCTTGCATTCTTTCAACCTTGATAGCTAATTGATTTTCTTTCTGTCCATCCTGTGTTGTTACTTTGCTCTATTGCTTAGACTTATCCTCTCATTCTTCTTTTAGTTGGTCTATTTTCTTAGCTATGAAATCCCTTAATTATTTCTTTTTCTTTTCTGTAGCTTATTCCTCTGGTTTCCTTCTGATCTGATCCTTCTCAATCCAAGTCTTACCTAACAAAAGTGGGAAAGGGGCGTTGTCCTCAACAAACCTAATGACTTCAAATTCTTCTTCCGTCGATGTTCCATGAACAATAATAGGTACAATAGTTACTCTTCCACATAAAGTTATCATCTTTCCCTTAAACAAGCCTATCCTTCTTAAAGAAGGTACCACAGTAGGCTTTCCCAAAACTTCCCAATTTTCTTTTGTTATAATATTCACTTGTGTTTCTTCATCCAAGACTATACGGTCTATGCCAAAGTCTTTTATTCTTGCACTTATGCGTTATTTTGATTTCAAGATTTCTGGTAAACTGACATATTTATGAACATCCATAATTTCTTCTAACTATAATAACATAGTCTAAACTTCCTCTGACCTTTTCTCTTTATGAATTTCTAACATACCCTTAGTTTGTTTTAAGATTTCTGTGGTGAGGATTTTCGAAGTTATTTTCCAGATAATCAAATCAAGTATGACACCTCCCTTCTTCTTTCCTATCTTATTTAGGTTTTCCTTTGTGTCAGTTCATAGACTTAGGGTTCTAATTAACTGGTATTACCCACTTTATAAATTCTAATTATAGACACTTACTACTATATATATCAATAATTAAGTTACATATACCCTAATCTTTTGACACTATATATATTAAAACCCCAAATGTATCCACTTAGCACCCTAAACTTATTTCTATACAAAAACCTTCAATACTTAGACCTAATAATACTAATTATCATACTAATTACACAATTTAACACTACTAAAAACAATCCTTTGAAATTATTCTAATCAACTAAAACCTAAGTTTCCTTTCCATAATATAGTAATTAGCTCACTAAACTTTATACATTAAATTTAATCATAAAGTACTAATAAGTAATAAAATAAAAAACTATCAAACTCTAACCCTAAAAACAACCAAACCTTAACTAAATATAATTCAATTAATTAAAACTATAAAACTATTAAACCTTTACTTTCAACCTAGTAATAATTTAAGAAATATTATTAGTTCACTAAACTTTATACATTAAAAATTCAAAACATAAATTGTAAGTACTAATAAATAATAAAATAACTATCTAACTCTAACCCTAAAAAAACCAACCCTAACTAAAATCCTTCTTACATTAACTATAAATATAATTCAATTAATTAAAAATACTAATAAAATGAATTAAAAGTCAATCTATTTCAAACCCTAGACTTACATTTATACATATATATAATATTAAAACACTATTAAAACTATTACATTCAACCTTATTAATAATTTATTAATTTATTATTTAGTTTAATTTTTGTTTAAAAACTCTATAAATTAGGTTTTAGACAAGCCGACCTAGGTTAAATCTATAAACATCCTGCATCTTAACTATTAATTGACTGAGATCAACAAGCTATCAATTGACAATTACTCCTGATGATGAATCTTGATTCGGATTCAAAATGTCGATGACAAAAATGACACCAACTGTGGATTATCTGGCAAATAACTTCAATACCCTTAGTCTCTTGACTCTTTTCATAAATTTCTTGTCTTATGTCCTTCCCTTTAACTTTAGCAATAATCCTTGGACAATCCTCAACCTCATGACCAACAATCTTACAACAAAGACAAATATGGCCTACCTCGAGGTATTCCTTAGCAAGATGTACCGGGCTTCTGCAATTATAACAAAAAATCAATCCTCTTTTTCTCTTAAGTGTTCCCCAATCTTTTCTATACCGTGCACTTCCTCTAGGATCATAGTTTTGGACCTGCAATCTGCAAAAATTATTTCTAGGTTCTTACATCCACTTAGTAGTCCAAAAACTCTTTCTATGTATAGGAATAACATATCTTTATTCATTTCCATTAAATTTATTCAAATCAACTCTTTCTTTCAACTACTCCCTAGACTTCAGACTAGGACAAAATCTATTAAACATACTTAAATTCATGCTTTCAAAACAAAACATATCACTTATCGTTCTCTTACCAAAGCACAAAGCTTTCCTCTTATAAAATCTTACCTCTTTTCTTTAGAGCAAATTACTTTCTTGGCACAAATCTTCACAATTCAAGTAGAGTACTGCGCACTTCAGCAACAGATCTAAACACATATATTTTCTTTTTCTTTACTTCAGTTCCCAACAATCATAGTTTCGGGTCTCGACACAGGGGCATACCCAGGGTTTAACATTTAACAACGCACCAACAAAACCTCAACTATCATACCTTTTGGAAACACCTGCGAAGAAGGAGAAGTCTCACCCGAGGTAGAAGTGGGGGGGGGTTACAGGACACAGGTGTCTGTAACCAGGTTGGGACACAAATCTATGATTAGAGCACTTCGCATAATATTTTTTAATTCTTAGGAAGTGAACATGCATTAGTTTATTAACCTCAATAACACTGCAAAGCATAATCAAAGACAAATAAGAGCAATAACAACAAGTGATTATGGACCTTGAGCACTTAACATTGTGAGTTAAGTCTAGCATTCATTTACCCTTTAACATAAGTAAAGTACTTAAGAAAAAAAATATATATTCATTACACATCATAATCAAAGCACTAAGAAAATGCATAAAAAAAATGACACTGCACCAAGCAAAACATGAGACACCAGATATACATGGTTCACCCCAGGGTGGGGCTATATCGACAAACTACTTCACCTCTTTATTATCTGCCAAAATATTACATCTAGTCACTCATGTGCACTAAGCCACAGAGTCAAACTTCGTACAAGACAAGAGATCTGTGCACTAAGCACAAGATCCTCCTTCTTTACCTTCCAAAAATAGGTCAAATGCATAGAGACAAAATCTCTTATCACGATACTTAGCACCTTCTACAAAATCACAGTCTAGCACAAAGCCTAGACCACATACATTCCTTTGCATATAACACTACTTACTTCTACAATACATTCCTGTCTATTTATACTTTACACAATCTTACAATAAGGCTTAAACATGGGGACACCCATGGGCCAACATCCCATAAACTCATTACAAAACCCAAATTACCCCTTACTAGGTCCACATAACCCTCAAACTAGGTGAGATATGTGATCTCAGCTCCACCTAGGATCTCCTACTTCGACCAATGTGTCAAAGTCCAAAAGTGGGACAAAACTAACAAAAGTTTCCCCAAAACTTGGTTGAGGGCCAAAATTCCCCCAACACTCACCTGTGACGCGTCCCAAGTCACTCAGGTTTGGGCAATGCTGCTTCAAAATCCTCAAGTTTAACTCGAGCTGCCTCGACTTGCTTCCTCTCCTGAGCCTCCTTCTCAGCGAGCTCCTGGACTGTTTTCTCTGTAACAGGCCCTTCCAGACATTGTTCTATTGCTGCAACTACTTGATCTAACTATGAACCTTGGCCATCAATCTCCTCGAAAACCTTGCAATATTCTTTTCGCACAGGTTGTAACTTCTATGTTACTTCCATCACCTTACCCTGGAGGGAAGTGATCTGTTGTTGTACTGTGCACTGCTTTTGTGATCTCTCCATCCTTTCCACTACTATGAGCATATTCATCTACACCTATAATGAATATTCTTGCTATTGTGCTTCTTGTAACTGAGCCTCTAACTTGTTTAACTCTGGATCCTCTGTGAGGCGTTCATACATCCGGGCACTTCTATCACTCAATTGTTTACATGTCGAGGCGAGGGATTTTATACTTTATACTATGTTTTTGGTAGACTCTTCCCTCTGGTCATGCACCTCCTATGGGTAGCTCGACACTATTCAGGCCTCTAGTTCAACTATCCTATCCTGAAACTACTAGAGGGTCTCTGCGAGCTATGCTACTTGATCTTCAACAGGCTCTTTCTCCTCCTTAACCAAGCCTGACACAGAGCGAGATGATTTGATTACTGATTATTTGACCATGGAAAACTTTGTGAGCAACTACTCTTTTTCCTTCTATAGCTAGGCTTCGTCAACTTTATTTTCCTCTTGAAGCTTCACATGAAGCTCTTCTTTCTTGCTTTCATAGGAAGCTACATTGTCTTGCACTACTCATAACTATACTAGGACTTCGTATTTCTCCTTTTGCAAGGATTAGATAGCCTTCTCCTTCTCTTCCTAATATCTCTGGAACCGAGATTCTATTGCATCAGCAAGCCTTCTTAGGTGGGATGCTCTTTCAGTGGTCATTTCTCTCTTCTCCATTCTGTATGCCTTCAAATCTGCCTCCAATACTTCGACCTATTCTGGAGGTATTCCTTTAAGGTTAACATCAACATGAAAGTTGGGACTATCTTGTAGTGCTACGGGGGTGGGAAAATTGATGCTATACTAGGAGAAAGTGATCCAAATCCCTTCTTCACCCTGCACAGTCAGTTTATCCCCCAAGTCCACGGTCTATCATGAGGAAGGTGGAGACGATGCAGTAGGCACTGCGCAGACCAAGAGAACAACCTGTTGCACTTCCTTAAATTCCCTCTCAATCCTTTCGTATAAATCCACCTGTTTCTCTTCGTATCTATGCAACATATCTTCAGAGGCGTCATCCATAGCTCTACGGACCAGACTAATGTCGTCATTAGTGAGAGTAGCTTCCAACTGTGGCTTATTGGCACACATTTTCTTCCTTGCTGAAGGTTTCTTCTGAGTAACTTTCTTCTTTTTTGGGGTCACTGTCACAACAGGGGGATCTCCAGGTGGTGGGGTGATAGTAGATTCGCTTCCTCCTTTCTCTTATTTTCCTTCATATCCTCCTCCCTGTCCTTCTGCTTCGTCTTCTCCTCCTCTTGGTGAGCTAGGCCTGCTATCTCCAGAGGTTTCCTCTTCGTCCTCTTCATCACTCTCTATGTCCCGGACTTCAACCTAATTTTTGTGTTCCCTCTGCTTCTTCATCCCACTATATTGTCCAACATGTTCATCTCACATAACCATCAAGATTCCTATAGTATCATTGTCAGATAACTCTACATCGGTGATAGCTACAAGAAATTCTTCTGGCCAATCCTTTTAAATCTGTTCCATATCTGCATCCATGAGATTATAGTATGACTGCAATATTTCTTGGTGATCATATATTCACACGGTGATGTAAATGAAGTGGGGATTAGCGCAAAACTTCGCTATGGGTTGGTACTGATGCATGGTATGCAATTTCATATGAGGGAATTCTTCAATGGAGACTTTCAACTGCTAATAATATCCATGAAACATGACATTAGACTGCCACTGCTTCGTCATGTCATTGGTATACCATAGGGTGGAAAACTGAGCGACCAAGGGCTCCATAGGTTCAATATCTAGGAAAGTATCTCCTTTAGGGATCTGCCAAGCTACAAATGCAATTAGGATGATCAACCAACTGTAGTCAAATTCATATCCTAAGTACTGGGCTTCAAGAAAATATTTTTCTAACTCGTTGATGAGGTAGTTCACCCATTTCATCTACAGGCCCTCCACACACTTTCCTGCGAGGTCCACCATGAACCTGGTGACCTTTGTGGGGCGGTTCTTCCTCACTATCTTGTCAGCTAAGAGTTGACAAGCAAGGTGCACTGCGCCATCCTGTATGGATGATACCTTCTAACCTCGCTTCCCCTTTTCTACCTCTCCATAGGCTTCTTTGATACATTGTGCTAAAGAACGGTCTGAGGTCTTCTCTGGGTAGAACTGTTGTGGGTTAGGACCCTTCAAATTTAAACCTGTGATCTGGTGGATCAATGCCAAATCCACAATAATTCTTCTGTCAAGCCATATATATTCACCATGATAGCACGGCATAAGGAGTTTAATGCAAGCGTTACCCCCTGGTGGCAGCCAAAATGAAGAATCTTCATTATGTTTAATATGGGTGACTACGCCAACCCCTTGATCCATGGCTATGAGATGCGGTGAGGTTTCTTTTTGGTTGTCTTCATTAAGTAATAGTGAGGAGCTAGTGTGGCGTAGTTCTTTCGGTCTCCTAAGTTGAAGTCACTGTGCTTCAATAATGGGATCTTCCTTAACTGACTTCCTACTACGAGAATTCGTTTCATAATGTACGTAGTGAACATGGAGTACTCGAAATCACGAGGGATATTATCAAGGTTAACAATGTCGGCCAGAGGCAGAGTATACTCAGGAAGGATCGACGAGATATGCTTCACATTAGCCAGATCATTGCGGTGCTTGATTCTTTGTTCAGTTACGGGGTTGATGCAGGTGGAACAACAGCCAATTGAAGGGGAAGCCTACAATCCCCTAGTCAATGACGCCTGAATACCTTTATATAGAGTTCTTTCGGTCATGATTTTCCTAAAAACTTCCTTGACAGAATTCTCAAGGTCGTTGGGTTCGCCTGAAATTCTAGCTGTTAACAGATAGTGGATAGACAAACAAACAGGTGGGGTATACTTTCAAATAACGATGGGAAACATAATTTGACACTTGGAAAATTCTTGACTTAGCTCAGTCAATCATGGGTAGCAAAAGGTGGTCCGAGCGCCACAATCGACGAGTTAAATAAGCAGGGTGGTCATGACATATCTTCCAATGGATAAGAAATAGAGTTAAATTCTTCCATTAATGTAAATCTAGATGTTATGGCATTGTATCAATGTCCAAAAGTAGTCTATACATCCATAAATGTGTTTCCTAACCATCCTGGAGCATCATTCTAATGGTCGGGATGCCTCCAACAGATATATAACTTCACCAGGGAAAATTCCAAATCTGCATGAACCTGCTATTCCAGCGAGGTTCAAACCTTGCAAACCTACCTCCTACGATGTTCTAGTCTACGAAGTCTTCCATATGGTTTCCTTAACTTATCGTATCTTTTCCAACTTAGCCTTATTTTTACTGAGCTTCCTCGCCTTCTTTCTGGTTATCTGAGTCTCCTTAACTTTTTCTGGAATCCTCTTTCCATTTTTATTCTTATCTTCCCTTAGCATAGTGGCTTCGCATTGTTGAGGTACCCTCAAACGTTCTGAAGTTAATATACCTTTTCTTAACACTTACTGAGTGGGCACACGTCTCTCTTAGATAGATAGGTCCTTCAATCCTTCTTGCATTCTTTCAACCTTGATAGCTAATTCTTTTTCTTTCTATCCCTCCTGCGTTGTTACTTTTCTCTATTGCTTTGACTTATCCTCTCGTTCTTCTCTTAGTTGGTCTATTTTTCTAGCTATGAAATCCCTTAATTCTTCCTTTTTCTTTTCTGTATCTTCTTCCTCTTCTTTCCTTCTAATCTGATCCTTCTCAATCCAAGTCTTACCTAACAAAAGTGGGAAAGGGGAACTATCCTCAGCAAACCTAATGACTTCAAATTCTTCTTCCGTCGATGTTCCATGAACAATAATAGGTACAGTAGTTACTCTTCCACATTAAATTTTCATCTTGCCCTTAAACAAGCCTATTCTTCCTAAAGAAGGTATCACAGTAGAATTTCCCAAAACTTCCCAAGTTTCTTCTGTCATAATATTCACTTGTGTTTCTTCATCCAAGACTGTATGATCTATGTCGAAGTCTTTTATTATTTCACTTATGCATTGTTTTGCTTTCAGGATTTCTGGTAAACTGACATCTTTATGAAAATCCATCATTTCTTCTAACTGTAATAACAAAGTCTGAACTTCCTTTGACCTTTTCTCTTTATGACTTTATAACATACCCTTAGTCTCTTGACTATTTTCATAATTTTCTTGTCTTATGTCCCTCCCTTCAACTTTAGCAATAATCCTTGGACAATCCTCAACCTCATGACCAACAATATTACAACAAAGACAAATAGGGCCTACCTTAGGGCATTCCTTAGCAAGATGTGCCAACCTTCTACAATTATAACACAAATTCAATCCTCTTTTTCTCTTAAATGTTCCCCAATATTTTATGTACTGTGCACTTCCCCTAGGATCATATTGTTGGACCTGCAATCTACAAAACTTGTTTCTAGGTTCCAGAATGCACTTATTAGTCCAAAAACTCTTTCTATGCATAGGAATAACATATCTCTCTTCATTTTCGATAAATTTACTCAAATCAACTCTTTCTTTCAACTGTGCCCTAGCCTTTAGATTAGGACAAAATCTATTAAACATACTTAAATTCATGCTTTCAAAACAAAAATTTTCACTTATCTTTCTCTTACCAAAGAACAAAGCTTGCCTCTTTTAGAATCTTACCTCTTTTCTTCAGAACAACTTACTTTCTTGGCATAAATCTTCGCAAGTCAAGTAGAGTATTACGCACTTCAACAACAGACCTATGCACAAATATTTTCTTTTTCTTTACTTCAGTTCCCAACAATCAAGGATGATTTTAAGGATGAAAATTTATTTTTAAATGTAGAAACCTTGGCAAATCTTACTAATCCTTCATATGTCAACTATAAATGTTTGACGATATTTTTGTAAAAATATTCAAATTTCTAAGTATTTTATATAGTTTTTATAAAATTTTGGTGATTTTAAGGTAAAATAATTTTATCCTTTAGAATTTGGGTGAATCATTTTTAAAATAGTGAATCTCATTTTTTGAAAAACCACGAAAAATTAGCCCATGAACGAAATTTAGCCCCTAAAATCATCCCTGCTAACAATCACAGTTTTGGGTCCCAACACAGGGGCAGACCCAGGGTTCAACCCTTAACAACACACCAACAAAACCCCTACTACCGGCCCTTTTGGAAACACTTGCAAATCAGGCGAAGTCTCACCCAAGGTGGAAGCAAGGGGGGTTACGAGACGTAGGTGTCTGCAGCCAGGCTGAGACAAAAATCTGTGATAAGAGCACTTCGTAGAATATTCTATTAACACTTAGGAATTGAACATGCATTATTTTATTAACCTCAATAACAATGCAAAGAATAATCAAAGAAAGATAAGCGAAGTAACAACAAGTGATTATGCACCCTGAGCACTTAGCATTGTGAGTTAAGTCTAACATTCCCTTTAACAGAAGTAAAGTACTTGAGCAATAAAATATATATTCATTACACATCATAATCAAAGCACTAAGCAAATTCATAATGGAAATGACACTGCACCAAGAAAACCACGAGACACCAGATATACATGGTTCACCCCAAGGTGGGGCTACGTCCACAAACCACTTCACTTATTTATTATCCACCAAAATATTACATCCAGTCACTCCTATGCACTAAGCCAAAGAGTCAAACTTCACACAAGATA
>JASDQU010109539.1:237782-254377 GCA_032191745.1 Picea mariana | reverse complement strand
TTCAACAACTTCAACATATCCTTAGTACAAGTTGTAGATTTCCCTCCTTGAGAAATTATCTGGAATATGTATTGTGTCTCTATCTGGCATACACTCTCCATGTTTGGAAAAAAAATCACGCATCCATGACGATGTAGTGTTTCTGAATGGACCACTCTCTCGTCCATGATGTGCCTTTGAATAAAATGATGGATCTTTTTCCAACCTTGTCTAGATTCTTGATAGACGAAGATTACCATTTGAGTGAATATTTTTGAAAGCCTTTCTGCAAAGTAAAATATTCCCAATGTGATAATCATATCCTATATTGGTGGATATCATGCACCCCATCAAATATGAATTTGGCATGCTCTTATTCATTAACAAACATGTCTTCATTTTATTCAAGGCATACATGTAGTCCATGTTTTTCAAACAAATTTTTTGACACTATTCACTTGAAATCAATTCACTTATGGAAATTGATTTAGTGAGCAATTCTTTCCTAAACCTTGTATAACTAGAATGATTTGGATTGATATAAAAATGTCTAATCATGGTCCTAGACATGATGTTTCTTTGCAATGTCTCCACTATTTCATCATTCTCACTAGAAAGATTTTCCTTATCACCACAAGGAGTATCAAGCAAAACATTGTCAGGAGATTGACCTAGAGAATGTTGATCACCTTGATTTGTTGCAGTTGAATGGTTGAGAACATCATCATAAACATAATCATTTGGAGGAAAATCATCATCAACATTATGTCCACAATTGAAATAATCATCTTCATTGCTTTCAAAATCCCCACTTGAGTGAAATTTTTCACCATCTTTCTTAGTTCCTTGAAAACCTTCATCAGTATATTGAAAATCATCACTTGGAGGAAAATCAACATCAACATTGTTTCCTTTTAATTTATCACTCGATAAAGAGTGTCCACCAATGGCGTAATCATATTCACTACTTTGAAAATCGCCACTTGAGAGATATTATTCATCATCCTCATTACTGGCTTGAAAATCCTCACTTGGAGGAAAATCTTCATTATCCTCATCGGTACCTTGAAAATCCTCACTTGGAGGGAAATCATCAACACCAACATTGCTTCTTTTAAATTCTTCATTCAAGAAATATTGTCCATCATTTCCATAATCATCATCTTTACTTTTAAAAATCCTCACTTGGGGGGAATTCTTCATCATCCTCATTTGTTCCTTGGAAATCCTCACATGGACGAAACTCCTTATCGGTACCTTCAAAATCCTCACTTGGAGGAAATTCATCATCAACAACATTGTTGTATTTAAATTCCCCACTCTGGAAAAAGTGTTGACCATTGTCATAATCATCTTCATTGGTTTTAAAATTTCCACTTGGGGGAATTTCTACATCATTTGCATTGGTTCCTTGGAAATCTTCTTCAATACCTTGAAACTCCTTACTTGGAAGAAAATTTTCATCCCAATCAGTTAAACATTGATCATAGTCTCCACTTTGACCTACATTTTGATTATTTTCATTACTATTAAAATGTTGACTAGATTTATCACCCTCATATTTCTCCTCTTCATCATCAGTGCCTTCAAAGTCCTTTGATTTAGGAATTTCATGTGGAACATGTTGAATAAAATTGCTTGCACTATGATCAAAATTCTGACTAGCTAAAAAATGCAATGCCTCATTTGCATTACAAACATTTCTATTGCATTTCTCAGTCCCAACAAAATATGTATGCGAACAATTTGTTGATGTCTTAAAAACAAAATCTTCTTTATCTGACGAAGCCATCCCTTCTCTTTGAGAACATAGAATGATGCAAATGCTCACCCTCCCTATGACATTATTATAACATGCATAATGATCTTTTCCCTCTAAATATTCCCCCCCAAAATATAATTTACCTCCAAAATTTCCTCCCCAAAATTCCCCGCCCCCAAAAATATTCCCCAAAATTTCACCCTCCAAAATTTCTCCCCAATTTTTTTTGTTTATTTTCCCTTAAAAATTAAAAACAATTTTTACTCTTTTATTTTTTTATTTACATATTAAATACAATATTTATCATGTTTATTTATTTATCCCACATTTATTAAACATATTGATGATCCATATAATTTTAGGTATATATGTAGACAATATACCTAATTTTTATTTATCCCACATTCGTTATACTAATAGTAATTTATATCAACTGTCTTATGTATACACAGTCTTTTTTTATCTTTTTACATTGTGTTATATCTTTGGAAGTATTTGTTAAAGGATTTGGAGCAAGATTCAAGGCATAAACATCGAGAAGACATTCGAGGAGAATCTAACATTTCAGAGTTTAGATATTTTTTAAATTCTTACCATTTACCAAAACAACGATTATAAGATTATATTTGAATCACATAATAATTTTCTAAAAAATACCCATCTTTTAAAAAAAATTGAGACTGTTTTCAAAAAATCTTAACAAAATCCTTAAGATTTTTTGGAAAAAAAAAAAAAGAAGAAAAAAAAGTCAAATTTAGGTTTTTATTGTTTTTTTACTTAAATTTTATTAGTTTTGGCCCATGGTGGTTACTAGGAAATGTTTGTTCCTTAGCCGCCCGTGGGGGGGGGCGTTGGGGCGATGCATGACATCGCCCCAGCTCCCACGACCAAGGCACGGTCCTCGCATAAGCCCAATAACTCCATGGATCAATTTTTTTATATATATGGGTAATTTTTTTTATTTTTTTTAATTAGTTTTTATATTTAATGTTGTTTTTTTTAGTTTATTATAATGTGAAAGGACTAATTTTATTCTTTTATCTTAAAATAGGAAAATGGCAGGAAAGAGATTATCTATGAATATATCTAGATCACAACCTACAATAATGGCATCCAAAAATGCAACTGGAACCTCCATGAATGTTAGGAAACAAAATGATAGCATAACACCTGAGCTATCAAAGGCAATGAAGAATGATAGAGAGTATAAATTTGTGAAAGGTGAAAACAATCTGGAATATTCTTGGTTTGTTAAAGACAAGCAAGGAAACAATGGAGATCATATATATTTTTATTGTGCTGAATTATAACATGTGCAAGGAAATTATCAGGCACTTGGCTTGTTACAAGATATATGGTTGGTGCCATCCACATATATTGTTTATGCACTTGTCAAACAAGGGAGAACTTATATCAAGTTTAGATATTGTTTCAAATTGAGCAATTATAACAAGAATGGATGTTTTTCAAAATTATGTGCATCCATCATTGATGACATTGAGAAAGGAAATGTAAGTTTTTTATTTCTATTTTTGTGTCATTTATTATTTTTAGTATCATGGTAATGTTCTAATTTTATTTAACATGAAAATGTTATATTTTATTTTTACAGGATTTTGTTGAACGAATTTCACATATGTTAGTGGGGATTTACTCTATAGAGAATAATATCATGGGTGTCATCAATGCTTTTCATATTGAAAAGACACAAGAAGGAAAGAAAAATAAACATAAAGTAAAGGAGGTTTAACTTGCAAGAGTAGATAGAGAAGAACATGAAAGAAGAAAGACAAATCCTCATTCTAGAAATCCTAAAAGGGTTACATTGATTGGTCCCAATGAGGTTATCAAGCCTTCTCACAAAAAGAACAAACAATATAAATGAAAAAAAATGATGGTTGATGATGAGTCTATTCCTATTGATTATGAAGAAATCATTGATTTAGATGAAACACATTTAAATCATAAGAGGAAGAAAAAAATGTTGATAATGTTAAAGAAGCCATCGCTAGCTCGGAGTATTATAGTGAAATTCCTAATGGTAGTAGAGAAATAATAACACCAGGTGCTAATATAGATGATGGTATTATGAAAACAACACAAAAATCCATTCAAAATACAATGAGGAAGAAAAACTTAGTTGATGATGGCCACACATTTCAGTTGAATGTGAAACAATTTTATAAACCCACAAAAGGGCAGAAAAAATTAAAATTAGAAAACCACATCACTTGCATATTCACAATTTGAAATCATTGATTCGGTACAATCCATATGCACATGTGGTTGACTACCTAGTTCTTGTTGACCCAATGGAAGTTCCTACAAGGAAAGAATTTGATAGATCAAAATGTTTTGACTACAGATATTATGCGATTGGAGGAAATCATTCTGCAGAGGCTAGAAGAGAATTGATGCAAGAATATCCCAATAATCCTCTTTTTGAGACAGTCAAATGCATAATTTATATCGATTTAATAGATTTAGAAGCAAATTTACTGGCATGGGATCATAACATAGACAATGAGTACAAAATGTGTATGACCTTCATTCAAAGGGTGAGATTTATCCATAATGATTTTTCTAAAATATGTCGTGGGGAGAGATCAAATGTTGATGTTAAGTTTAAGAAGAAATGTTGTATGGAAATAGGATTCCCACTTGATGATGAAAATACAAAAGAAAAAATCGCAAAGGAAGTCATATATTTATAGATGTGGATAACTATTTTCAATTGAGATTTAGAACTAGACAGGTATGGGATTTGATATATGAGATCTTCACCCTATGGGAAAATATTAGTATAAAAAATTAGAGAGTTAAGAAGGCTAAACCATTGATATGTGGCACAAGTAAGACAGGTCCTGACATAAAAATATTCTTGATGATATAACTATAACACGTTGGAGATCAATACAAGGAGTGAAGGATGATAAACTTATCATAACTATATTATCACGTGTTATGTTGGGAGAATTGTCAATGGAAGAAATGTGTGGTGAATTTAAAAAGTAAGTTTGTTGAGTTATTTTTACTTATGTTAGGACAAGAAAATTAATTTTTTCAGTTTAACATACCAGTTTAACATTATTTTTGTTTTATTTAGTCACAAGGTGTATATGAAAATACAAGAGAAAATGGTCAAGATATTGAATGAAGAAAGTTGGGATGATGTTAAACTCAACTATCCAGATTCAAGCTCTTCAATAGTATTGAAACAATTTTTTGTTGCATTCAAACAGGTATGTTGATTTATTACATTCATATTATTCGTTTGTAGTTAATTTATTTATATTTTAGATATATAACTATATGTTTGTTTGTTTCATTAAAGATGCCAAATAAGAATGCAGATGGAGTACCTAAAACTTTCAAAAGTTTTATTCAAAAATCTAAGTTTGAAAGAGAAAGAAGGAGACGTCTTCAAAATGTTCAACTTGATGACACCCTTTATCACTACATTTGGAATGGGCTCGACACTATTCAATATAAAGTGATATTAGGTGATTTTGAAAAACTTGCAAATATTGTTCCTAAAAAGGAATACTCCCTAGTTATTGCAGATATCTCTCATGGTTATAATATCCAAAACATTGGATATGATACTGAGCATTATACTTACCAAGCTTTCAATAAAGTGGTTATGGGATTTACATAAGTTACAACATCGCAATTTTGGAGATTTCTAGAATTTCATTTAGACACACAACACGGATTAGTACAATCAAGCTTCAAGGGAAAAAAAAAGACAAGGATGCAGTTTATTTGGTAAGATATTGAAAGTGTATGTTTAACAATTAAAATTAGAAAACAATTTTATTAATTCACACGTTAATTAAATTTGCACTTATTTGTGTTACAGGCACAAGCCTAATATTCAGAGCTCCAAGAGAGAATCATTTAAAAGTGATTTTGAGAGTATACATCTTGCAACCTAGACAAAAGATGATTCTTATAATTCTATTCTTGCCAATGCAAAGGATGGAGAGACTCCTGGTAGTATATTAGTATACAACGTCGTGGTTAGAAAGTTAACATATGAGGAAAAAGATTTGAAAGGAGAGATGATTAACATTTATCAAAGACCACAAGCATTAATTAATTCGTTTATAGATAAATTTTCAAATAAAGGAGATTGGGTTTTGGATTTGTTCTTGGGTTTAGGTAAGAATTATGATCTAATATTTATGAAATCATACTTCAATCTTATATTATTTTTAATTTATGTCTTTTTAAAGTATCTAACTTCATTATTTATTTTTTATTTGGTGATTAGGTACAACATTAGCGTGTTTCCTACAGAAAGGAAGGAATGGCATAGCCATTGAAAGTGACCCAATTCAGTGCAGTTGTATTCAACAAAGAATTAATGCTATACCAACTCTTCTAGATGAAATGCAAGAAGTTGGTTTGAGGAAAGGAGATTTTAGTGAATCAAAGGTGGAAAAATTGTCAAAGGAACCTCAAGTACCATTAGGAGGAATGATTGTAAAGGATCACTTTGGAGAACTTGCAGATATAAAAGAACAAATGGAAGAACAAAATGACACAATGGAAGCACAAAATGGCATCGAATAAGATGATAATGTGTCTGTTGAGAATGGTGAATTTGGGATATATGATATTGTTGATTAGTTTAAAGATGCCTTTGAAGACGATGCTCAATTTTGCAAATTTTTGATGAGCTATAACTGTAATGATTTGACTTTCATATTTTAAAATAAGAATAAAGACGTATATATTGTTGTTTTGTGATGAATATTTTTATTGGTTTTTTTTTTTCATTTTATTTGTATGTGAATCACTATACATTGGAAAATTTTATTAAATGTTGTCATTTTTTTAGTTCAAATGTATAAAAACATGAAAGAAAATGATATTTTTTTTATAAAATTTTGACTTTTTTTTGTTCAATTATGTCGATAAAAATGTTTTATTTGACATGTTATTTTAAGAAATATGTACCAAAATGTATAGGTTTTTTTATTATATGTGGCTATAAAATATCTATTTATTTGTTAAATATTCAAAAATAGTGTTATTTAAGTACAATTTTTTTTTTTCGATTTAATGAAGTAAAGGTAAACCATGTGTTAAAAATGATGTTTTTCACTAAATAAAGATATTGAGAAGTGGTGCAACTTCCATAAGAGCCCCTGGCATAAAACTGTTGTTTTCCACTCAAAGGAGTCGCTGGTGGCTAAGGTGAAAGCCTCTGAATCAGATGTGGGTTCTAACTCTGAGTCAGAACTAGAAAGGGGGATACAGATCATTGATGCAGAACACAGTGCTATCATTGCTACCACCAAGCTCCAGCCTGATGAACCAGACAAGCCAGAGGAAGGCAAGCTCATTTTTCATTCACAAATGTGGGTGAAGGGTACCCCGCTGCACTTCATCATTGATAGCGATATCCAGAAGAACCTCATCTCAGTAGAGGTTGTCAAGCGACTCACCCTGTCGACAATGCTGCACCCATAGCCCTACAACATCGGATGGCTCTGCCAAAGAAGAGAAATCCGCGTCAGCCAACAATGTCACCTATCATATGGCATCAAGCCCTTCAAAGACAAGGTATTGTGTGATGTTTCCCCTCTCGAATTTTGTAATGTTGTTTTGTTCCAACCATATTTATGGAAACGCCATGTTGTATATGAGTCTAGGCCTCACAATGTTATTATTACTTTGAACAAGAAATTGTAAAGGATACCAGAGACAGTCCCACCTAGTGCTATTTCATTGATCTCTTCCAAGCAATGTAGGAAGGTCATCTCTTAGATGGGGAAGTTTTTCTTCTTCGTGATTCACTCTCAGAATGATCAAAATATCGCAGCCACATCCAAGGTCTCCACGGTCGACCTCTCCACACAGCAAAAGCAAGTGGATAAGGTCGTGGAAGCATACTTGGATATATTCTCCTCACCTATCGAGGTACCTCTGCACTGCTAGGTCAAGCACCCAATCAATCCGACCCCCAATGCATCACTGCCCAATGGGCCAGTCTATCGCCGCTCTCTGTTAGAGAATGAGGAGATCAAGTGACATATCCAAGAACTACTCCACAAGGATCACATCTATCCCAGCTCATCACCTTGTGGGAGCCCAATCGTGCTGGTATAGAAGAAAGATGGAACTTGGTGACTCTGCATTGATTATCGGTCCATGAATAAAATCACAGTCATAAATCGGTACCCGATTCTCTGAATTGACGACCTCCTTGATCAAATCACGGGGGGGGAATACATCAGTAAGATTGATATGCAGTCTGGCTACTACCAGGTCCTGATAGAATAGACATATGTATGGAAGACCGCCTTAAAGTCAAAGGAAGGTCTTTTCTAATGGTTAGTCATTCCCTTTGGCTTGACAAATGCTCCAGCCACTTTCATGAGAATGATGGATGATATCCTGCAACCATTCACCGATACTTTTGTAGTGGTGTATCTAGATGACATTCTCATTTACAAAAAGACTTGGGTAGAACACTTGCAAGATATTCAACAGATTCTGCACACCCTATGACAGCACAAGATATACTCCAACTTGGAAAAATTATCCTTCAACATAGACATGGTCCATTACCTGGGCTACATCGTTGAGAAAAATGGTGTACATGTGGTTCCAGCCAAGATCCAAGTCATCTGTGACTGGCCAACCCCAACCACACTCACTGAGCTTTAGAGCTTCCTAGGCCTTGCCAATTTCTACCACAGGTTCGTGTTGGGATTCTCCCATATTGCATGGGCCCTCAGCCAAGCAACCAAGGGTGGTGGTAAGGAGAAATTTGTGTGGGTTTAGTCCCAACAACAAGCATTCAATGATTTGAAGCAGCGCTTGTGCTCAGCCCCAATACTTTCACTATCGGACCTACAACAACCTTTTGAGATCAAGATAGATACTTTAGAATATGTTGTGGGTGTCGTTCTCACTCAGCATGGCCACCCCGTAGCCTATCATAGTGAGACATTATCAGATGTTGTCCGTAAGTACCCTAATTACAACAAATAAATGTACTCCATTGTGAAAGCCTGTTGATAATGAAGACATTGCATTCTTGGGAAGGATACAATCATCCACACCGATCATAAGCCACTACAGTTCATGCAGACACAAGGAAAATTGTAGAATGACTGCCATCAGAAGTGGTCCACATACTTGCAACAATTCCACCTCAACATCAAGTATAAAAAAGGAAGAACCAACTACGTCGTTGATTTCCTCAGCAAACCGCTAGTCACGACACTCACGACGGTGCTAGACTCTTGTGGCCATGCGACCTTTGGATGGCCCCAACTCTATGAGACAGACCCAGACTTTGCCACCACCTAAAAATGTTGGGCTCAAACGTAATTTTCGCTAATTTTTGTCTTCAGGATGGGTTGTTGTGTTACCTGGGCCATATTTGCGTTCCATCAAGCAAACGAAGTTGATATGAGAATCCCACTACAGTCGGGTGGCAGGACACTTCAACGTCGAAAATATAGTGGCAATGTTGCAGAAACATTTCTATTGGTCGAAACTTTGACAGGAGGTCACCAAGTATATTAGGTCCTGCACTACCTGCGTTATTTCCAAACCGATCACTAAGAAACAGGGCATGTACACCCCTCTGCCTACTCTTGAAAAACCATGGGAATCCATCTCCATGGAATACATGTTGGTCCTCCCATCCACCAAGCGGGGAAATGACTGTGTTTTTGTAGTTGTTGATCACTTTTCTAAGATGGTGATTATGTCTGCCTGCAAGAAGAGAATCACAACAGAGGCCACTACCAAGATATTCTTTGAACGAGTCTGGGTACATTTTGGAATCCCATAAACCGTTGTCTCATATTGGGACAATTGATTTCTAAGCACATTCTCGTCCATCCTCTGGTCACTGCTGGACACCAAGCTCAACAAATCCACAGCTTTCCACCCCCAGACAGATGGCCAAACTGAAGTCATAAATCGAATGATTGTGCATATCTTATGCATGTATAATTTCAAGCACCCTCACACATGGAATGATAGTATTACCTATGTCCAACATAGCTACAACCAAGCCTTTCATATCTCAACTGGCCACAACCCCTTTTAGGTGGGGTTGGGATTCCAACCATTGGGTCCCATAGATGTTGCACTACCCCTTGTGGTCACCTGAACCGACACATCTCCTACTCCAACTGAAGCTGACAAAGCCACCCGGTTCATTGAGTGGTTACAACACATCCATCAATAGGTTTAGGATATCCTATGGAAGCCCAATGACAAGTACAAGCAGTGCCATGATCAACATCGAGTGCCACATAAGTTTCAGGTGGACGACAAAGTTTGGTTGCATTTGCAGAAAGAACGCCTTATCGGAACCCATCCGAATCTTATCCCACTCTATTATGGGCCATACAGCATTACCAAGGCTATGGGTGATAATGCTTTTGAGCTCAACATTCTTCCTTTCCTTGGCCTGCACCCAATGTTCAACGTGGATCTCCTTTGACCTTGTTTCCCACCATTATTGGACACCTCAGAGATAGCAGAACAACCGACATCAATAGAGCTCAACATAGACTGCATACAATAGGCATCCAGTGATCATATTGTGGACAAACAAGTCAAGGGCACTCACCAACAAAGGATCCAACTTTATCAAGTTGTTAGGGCAACTCCTGCACCAAGGCAAGTAGCTCACCCGGGGCCAAATTTAGCAGAAATTTCCTCATCTAATGGGGGAACTCAATGCAATAGAGACCATTGATTCCTAACGGGGGAGGATTGATCCAGATGGATTTCGGTGGCCTCCCACCTATTCCAACTGGCTCATTTTGGTAGTTTTCCAGTTCGACAGTTTTTTCCTAGTTTTCGGGTCCCTGACTTCTGGGGCCATTTTGAGGCCCTAAACAACGTTTTTAGGGATCGCCACAATCAACATGTCTATGTCTTTCCACATGAAACATGTGTATTCCTCATATATACCTTTCCAATGGGATATCGTGCGCCTAAAACATAGATCGTATGAAAAAGTTATGACCTCGGGAAGTTGATGTACTCACTTACCCAAACGGGGCCCACATGACTTTTGGCGCTTCATCTCCTAGGGTTAGCTTTTTGGATGTCTAGGGTTTTTTACATTCTTATTTATTGTAAAAAGGCCTTGAGATTCTCATTGTAATCATCTTCTGGAGAATGAGCGCAGTCGTCACATCCCTTCTCAGAGATAAGTCGCCACCATTCTAGCAAGCTTCTTTTTCGCTGCATTTTACAGTTTCAACTTATTTCCTTATTGAATAGAAACTAGTTTTATTGTATATCTGTTATTTTGTGCTAATCATATTTTGATAATAATCTATATTCATTTCGTTATGCTCATAAAATCCAGATCACAAAAGTGCAATAAAGAATCAAAGAGTATTTTCTGTAACTTTTGTAATTCGGTAGGACATGAAGACAAAAATTGTAGAACCTTGGATTTAATGAAGGAAAGAACCTCATATGCATACAAGATGTAGGATGAGTTGATGGAAGGACATATTGTGCCATAGTTTGGCAATGCACAATAATTTCAAGCAGTGCCATAGTTTCAACAACCTCTGCAGTATAATTAGGCACCACAGTATTAGAACATGGATCCACAGGGGAACAGAGGAGGATTCAAGGGTAGGGGAAGAGGAGGAATGGCCAGAGGAAGAGGGCCTATTATCTTCCATAATTGTCAACAACAAGGAAACTATGTCAGAGATTGTCCTCAACCAACAACAAAGTGTATGTACTATCGCGCAACAGATCACATGACATAAGAGTGTCTGAAGTTAATGACGAAGATCCATGAGAAGAGGAATCTAAATAACCAAAATGTTCAGTGGATTGTTTGAGAAATAAGGGATCTTGGGAGGAACATCAATATAGTGACTAGAGGAGAAGGGAAGACATGAACAGATGCACATGATCAGAAGAAGGAATCTCAGTGATGGATTTAGAAGAACCCTCAACCACAACAACAGTTTGATGCAAAGAAGGAGAATGAAACTTTCAAGGAAGCAAAGAAGGAGTCTGTGAAGGAGAATGTAGCCTCCAAATTGAATACTGTGCTGAGGTATGATAATCCTATTTTTGATATGCCTCAGTCTTTGGGTCATACTTGCAAAGGAGAGAAAATAGAGAAAGTAAGTAACTTAAAGAGTTTCCTGGAATCTTTCTTTAAATTACTTAATGATAAGAATTCCATCGATTTGTTTAAATGTATGATTGAGAAATATATCATGGAGGAAGGGGTAGGAAGAGAACCAAAAAATATTAATCAGGTCCACAGAAAGAAAATAACTAGCAGAGAGTTCATATTGAATGAAAATATAAGAGACTTTAACATCGGAAATATTATCTTAGACTTAGGATCAGATTTCAACATTTTTCCAAAGAAGACTTGGGAAGCAATGGGAGAACCTACACTAGGGTATTCGAATATCCAATTGAATCTAGTGAATCAACGGAGAGTGATTCCCATAGGTAGATTGAATAATACAACAATGGATCTAAATGGTGTGCACACCAAAATAGAGTTTGAAGTGATGGATATGGTGGATGAGTCTATACCATTTCCAACATTATTGGGAATTGATTGGGCCTTTGATAATCATGCCATAATTAATTTAAAGACTAGAAAGATGATATTTTAAGTTGGGAACTTTAGGGTAGAAGCACCTTTAGATCCCTCAGATTGTGAAAGATATGTAGAACTTGTGCCTGACAGTGTTCTAGAGGATGATGTGAACCAGTTGTATAGGACTACTGCGTGGAAAAAAGACTATATGAATCCAACTGCAGATGGAGTGCTCAGTTGGAGGAGTATTAATTTTGATGGGTCAAATTCAGATACTGGAGTAGAAAACTGGGAGCAAAGATTGCATGAATTCTTTACTAGGAGGTGCGCCAGAGTTACACGTGCAATCATATGGGTTGGGATAGAAGTAAGACAGTTTCCCACATTTACTGAAGAGGAAAATTTAGAAAACTTCTCGACAGAGTTTGAATAAGAGGTTTTGGATAGTCAAATATTATTAGTGTTGGATATAGCATTGAGGGAAACACCTGCACGATGGTGGGGTACACATAAGAAGGTAATTTAGGACTGGTATCAGTTAAAGCGATTGATGTGCATAAGATTTGGTAGGAGTCAACATGATAGACTCTTACAAAAGTATGATGGAAGAGGGAACCCAAGACAACACATAAATTATTGTGTCACTAACTGGATATTGATACCAACAGGGGAATGGACACATTACTTTATTCATACATTATAAGGAATACCTAGTAATTGGTACAAGGAGCAGGAACTGCACAGAGAAACTGTAAGTTGGGGTGCAGTATAGTAGAAATTTATTAGGACCTTTTCATTTGAAAGTGAGAATCCATGGGTGGATCTGGCATTACAGAGAGTCAAAGGGAAGATATTTTAAGTGTATGGGGTAGATATAATGACAATAGACAAAGATTGTAGAAAAGAAACACTTGAACGATTAGTTTATTGTTATCAGGTCACATAGGATGAAGAAGTAGAGGAAGACTCATGTGACATACACATATTAGAGGGGGGAGGAGAAAGAGGATTGGAGGGACCCATGTTACAATCAGAAGAGTTTATTTCATCTATGAACATTTAAAAGGTCAATATTGGGACTAAAAAGAAGCCCAAGATAGCCCACATTGGAGATTATTGGGACAATGAGACAATGGAAAAGATAATTGAATTATTGCGCGAGTATAGTGACTTATTCCCAGCCACATTTTTATAGATGAAAGGGGTGGTAGGAGAACTTGGAGAAATGAAGATACCCCTCAGACCATAGGCAAGACTAGTAAGACAAAGACCATACAGATTAAACCCCATCTATAAGTAGAAGGTGAAGGCAAAAATTGACAAAATTCTAGAATCAGGAATCATATAGCATGTGGAAGAATCAAAGTGGATTAGTCCAATGGTGGTAGAAGAAAAGAATATTGGAGGGATTAGGATATGTGTGGATCTGAGGAAGTTAAATGGTGCATGCCTACATGATCATTTTCCTACTCCATTTACAGATGAGGTTTTAGAGAATGTAGGAGGACAGGAAGTGTACTCTTTCACAGATGGATTTTCAGGATACCATCAAATCAAAATTGCTCTGGAGGAAAGGTACAAAACTACATTTGCAGCAGAGTGGGGTTCATATCAACACACAATAATGCCATTTGGTTTAAAGAATGCACCAACAATATTTTCTAGAGTAGTTGTAGTTGCATTCAAGGACTTTATACATAAATTTATAGAGGTGTATCTGGATGATTGGACAATATTCAGTTTATATAAGGACCATGTAGAAATTATGAGGTTAATGTTAGAAAGATGTAGGTAATGTCAGATCTCATTGAACATTATGAAATGTATATTCAACACACCATTTGGCATCCTACTTGGGCACATTGTATGCAAAAAGGGCTTGATAGTAGACCCTGTGAAGATTGATGTTATTGTCAATTTACCACAACCAAAGTCAGTGCGCCAGTTGAGAGCAACATTGGGCCACACAGGGTACTACAGGAAATTCATAAAGGCATATGCAAATATTATTGTACCCATGGATAAGTTACTGAAGAAATACATCAAGTTCCAGTGGAATGATGAATGCCAAGAGATATTGTACATAATGAAAGAGAATATGGTGACAACACCAATTCTGAGATTTCCAGACTGGACAAAATAATTTTATGTGCATGTGGATGCTTCATCCATTACACTCAGAGTAGTTTTTGCACAACCAGGTGAAGGAGACATTGATCACCCAATATATTTTGCTAGTAGAAAATTTTCTGAGTCTGATGAGAACTATAATACTACAGAAAGGGAAGGTTTGGATATGGTATATAGTCTTTTCGGTGTCCTTCTTTGCTTGCGGCCTGGACTGGTTGTCCTAAGGCATTTTTTCTTTGATCTGTCCTTTTTTTTGCAGGTTGGGGCCACCCTTTCCTGGATTTTGTTGTGAGGGGTTCCTAGGCCCAAATTTCCGTGTCTTTTGTTTGAGTTTCTGCTCGATTTTGACAGCATATCAGTAGGCCACACCCAAGGATGAGATGTCCAGAAAATCCATTTCAGCTTAGATGTATCTATGCAGACCACTGCAATACTTGAGCACTAGATTTCTCTTATAATCTTTGATACCCAACTTGGTGCGCAAGGTGTGGAATATATTTGTGAACTCAGGCACTGCTTGGTCTCTTTTCTGTCGTAGAGTGGTCCATTTTGTATACAGGTCGTCATAACTTCCAACAAGGTAGTATTGTTCCTTAATAACATCCCTGAAGGACTCCTAGGTGACCGTGATTGTAAATAATGAGGGTTCCTCTGTTTCCTTCTGCTCACAGAAAGTTTCCCACCAATCTTTGACATGGGGAACGACTTTGAGGAGCGCAAAAGTAATCTTTTCTCTATTCAAGAAGTTACGGACAAAGAAATACCCTTTAGCAGATTAAACCATTTGTCTACAACATCTTCATCTATCTGACCTTCAAATATAGGAATATCGAAGTTTATTTGTACCTTGAAGGGGGCGGGGCCTCCGTTTGAGGAAGATGCATCGACTGTTGGTAGCCGCCGAAGGATTTGTGCAAAACTATCCATCATCTTGTTCCTATGTTGCATGAGGGTTTCCTCGAGAAACATTTTGAAGGGATCTTATGTCTCGTCGTCTTTATTTTCTCCCTCCATGAGAGGTCACTTAGGCGTGCGAGAGATTTTGTCCTCAAGAGAAACAAGCTCGAGACCCAATTCTTTGTACCCTAACCTTGTTGGGGACATGCATTAAGAATGACAAGGAGCAGATCGCTCTGATACCACCGATCCATATTTTATGAGTAGAACAAAATGAATACAGATTATTATCAAAAGATGCTTAAGAAAGAATAGCAGATATACAATAAAATTGGTTTCTATTCAATAAGGAAATAAGCCGAAATTGTAAAATGCAACGGAAAACAAGCTTGCTAGAATGGTGGTGGCTTATCTTTGAGAAGAGATGTGATGGTTGTTCTCATTCACTAGAAGATGATTACAATGAGGCTCTCAAGACATTTTTACAATAAATGGGAATGTCAAAAACCCTAAACATCCAAAAACATAACCCTAGGAGATGAAGCGCCAAAACTCATGTGGACCCCGTTTAGATAAGTTAGTACATCAACTTCCCGGGGTCATAACTTTTGCATACGATCTCCATTTTAGGCGCACGATAAGCTATTGGAAAGGTCTATCCGAGGAATACACATGTTTCCTTGACCCTAAAAATGTTGTTTAGGACCTCAAAACGAACCCAGAAGTCAAGGACCCGAAAACTAGGAAAAAACTGTCAAACTAGAAAGCTACCAAAATGAGCCAGTTGAACTAGGTGGGAGGCCACCGACATCCATTTGGCTCATTATGCATCATAGGTAAGTGATAAGGATCATGCCCATGTTTTTTGTATATTTCGCACCAAGGCCCTCTTGTAGGAAATGGATTTGGCAGCCCTACTCCCAAGTACTGCACAAATGTCGGACACTCATTCTTGTGATGTCCCTCTGATCTACACAGGGTACACCACACTTCTTCTCTTTTATCCCTAATTTTATTCTGGTTTAATTGCACTGTCAAGTTCTTCAGGTCTTCCTTCAACTCCTCTATAGTTGGATCTGCCTGATTATATTGATTCTCCTCTAATTATATTGTTGCTTGCAATGCCTCTGTCTGGGTTTGAAATTTTTGTTGTCTCAATGGATATTTGAAATGTGGGTGGTAACAGAGAATTTATAGAAAACTATCTGTGTTGAATGTCAAAAATGGGATACTTCAGTTTACCTTTCAATG
>JASDQU010109539.1:180502-194493 GCA_032191745.1 Picea mariana | reverse complement strand
AAAGCCAACCTATGCAGAATGGCTCATAATGATGGAATATGATGAGCAATGCATGATGGACCCCACAATGCCTCTCAAATACCCCTGTACTTGCTATAACATCCATCTAGCTACTCTGGTCAACATAAATCTCTGCACTGTGATGATGTCCCAAAGTGGGGACATTACATGACATCAATGGGTAATGAATAAATGTTGAATGCTAATTGATGATTTTTTGTGCAAGAGGTAAGTTTTGGGAAAAAGAGCCCCACACTTATTCACCCCCCCTTCTAAGTGTGGTAGGTGTGTCCAACAGTAATAATATTCTTCAAAACCCTTGTATATATCATGTTTACATAGTTCTTGTACATATCATGTATATCTATTTCTTAGAAGAAAATATGTTTAAGGGAAACAATGCATATGGAAGAATAAAAGGATAAGGATTGCTATTACAATGGCTACAAGTCAAGCAATACACACAAAAATATGAAGCATGTTGACAATATTTGGTAACAATTCATGTGGAAGCTATTATATAAGTAACAATTGTCAGATAATCCAACATCAGAATCAAACCTAAAGAGACCCAGAAGAAGTCAAAATAGAGGAAATTATAAAATGATTTGTGTCACCTTGTAGAATTCCAAAAGAAGAGCATTAATTTATGCATGAAGCAAGGATTAGGAGGGATATAATCCTAAATAATATGATCCATTGAGGATTATGAAGTATCTATCCATGTTTCCATTGAAACTAGCAGCCATGGAAAGCAACATGTGTTCAATTTGACTTTAGAAGAAGTCTTCTTCAAAAAGAATCCTTAAAGTATCCTTGTTTGTCCATCTACATCCATGATCCTATGATGAAAGGAAGAAGTTGGAATCTTCAGGGCATGGAATCTATAGAAAAATCCATGGACCCAAGAGCTAAAAAGAAACATGAGGAACAACATGAAGATTCCAGGAGAAAAAGAAAAACCAGGACAACCAGTTATTATATCGAGAATCACAGGACTACCAGCTTGGTTTGAACCCACTAGAAGCAATCAAGCTGAAGAAATGGAAGTTATGATGAAGAACAATATATGTAATTAATTATGAAAAGGGATTATGAATGGAAGCATTGCGAGATTCAGAACTAGAAGTTCTTCCAGAAGGAGGAGAAGACTATGACAACAACTTGTTCTCGCAAACCAGATACACCTTTATCTGAGCTATTATATCTCTTGTAGTATCCATGGATTGAAGTTTACATAAGTTGGTTGTAAAATACTATTCTCCTAATAGAGAATTTGAGGAAGAAGCTTATATAAAGTAATCTCAATTTTTTGAGGTATACCAAAAAGAGACCCATGTATGCAGATATAAGAAGATCTTGTATGGATTCAAACAACTTGATGCAAAGTATCTCATATGCAACAGAAGTGTGGTGAAAAATTTCTATGACAGAGATAGTGTATCAGAATAGTTACTCAGAAGTCTGAGATGATGGATTGCTAATCCATGGAAAATTCTCATGATGTGAGAAGAAGTGCCACTTGGATATGTTTCAGTTTGAGACTTGCCACATTTTCATGAGCTAGCAGGAAACAAAAGTGTTGAATTTGACCATGATATATATTGTAATGATCAGAGCTACATGAATCCTTTAGAGAAAACTAGTGTTCCAACAAATACCAAAGTACATTGAGATCAAGCATTACATTCTCTGTGATGAAGTTTAGAAAAGAGAAGTGGTTCTCCAATATATCTCCATAGATTAGAAGATAACAGATATTTTGGTAAAACCTTTGTCCAGGATGAAAAGTTTGCAAGCTGGGGCTCATGGAGATGACTTCCTTATTGAAAAAGGAAGACATTAATCCTAGGTTAGGAGGGAACATTATTGATTTATGGACAATCATTTTTTGGTTCGAAAATGGTCCAGGATGAGCAGTTCCTTTCCAGTTCGGAAAGTGGTTTGAGATTTCTGACGAACATGCATTTTCTAGTTCGGAAAATGGTCCAGATCGGACAGTTATTTTCGTAATGAAAATGGTTCGATAAATTTTTTATGTACCATAGACAATGATTCCCCTTGTGTCTAGTGTGGGGGAATTGTCTAGGACATTCATTCTTCTTGGAAGTCACTCTGAGTAGTGGTCAAGTAGAATGGTCCTCCTTGTCAAGAAGCCATTCTTTCGAAGTTCATAGTTGTGAGAAATTTCAAAGAATCGTTTGTTTTAGAGGTTGGTGCAGGACAATCATTTCCATTAGGAAATGGTTCGGATAATCATTCCCTAGGGAAATCTCATTCTATCCAGGTTGCACTATGATTAGTATCGGAGGAATGGCCTAGTTAAGTGAATGTTCCAGGTTCAGCAATCAGGGACAAGAATTCCCTAGGGCAGACTCATTCTCTCTAGGTTGTACTATGACTAGTGCTAGAGGAATAGCCCAGTTAGGTGAATGGTCCAAGATCAGAAATCAAGGAAAATTATTCTTCTATGCTTGAGAAAAATAGTCCAAATAGCCCATGGGTGATGTTTTACTTTCTGAGGGAAGATGTTCTTCCATATCTCATAGATGTGAGTGGAAGAATGGCCCAAATGACTCAGTTTATATCATGATATTGTTTTTGTGCAGGTCTATATTAAATGATATTATTTCCATGGAGATTGTATGTCTTTGGATAGTAGATGTATGCTAATGCGGTGAATGTGCTCCACTGGTTGTGACTATGTGTCACTGATTAAGTATCTTTGTGCTATGTGGTGTGGTTGTGTACCACTAGATAGTAGTTGTGTACTACTATGGATAGACACATTTATGTTCTATTAAATGACATTTTTCTGATTGTTGTGTAGACTATTAGTAGTGTTGAAAATGATTATCAGCTAGATGGATAGTCAATGTGCTAGTGGACACACATTCACCTGGAGGAAAATGGTCCGGGACATTTATTCTTCTAGGACATATGTCTAGATTAGAATAATAGTCCTTGTATCCCATGGCATGGCTTCTAGCATTCATTGAAATAGTTATTCTCTTGGGATATATGTCTATATTAGAATAATGGTTCTTGTATCACTCTATGGAGTGACTGACTTATTCAGTATCATGTCTGATTACTCAGATGGAGCATGGGTTTGAGAGATTATGCAATTGACACTATTAGATAATATTGATAATGATGAGGGTGTTCATGATTTAATCATGAGATAGCATGTATGGCTATGATGATGCCACCGATTGAATGGTATTTTTGTGCTCAAGACCATTTCTTTCAATACCTCCCTAGCTAGGAGGGAGTGTTGATATTATGGTAGTTGTGGGAGGTATTAACCTCCACGTGTAACCCTGACAAGAATAGAATATTTGGGGAAGTAAGAAGAAACCCTAAATATTTGAACATAAACCTATAAGACAAGTCGGCTAAAGGAAATATTTAATATTGAGTTTTTAGCCTCCAGAATGAGAATTTGACCTAGACAGCTAAGGAGGAGTAGTATAAATATAGGACACCAAACCTCATTCGATACACACAACTCACAAACGTAGAAATGTAAGAGTGTGCATTGTAGAAACTAAGTAAGTGCGCAAATCTGGAGAGTAGCTGCAGCTGCAACTACTGCAACCTGTATTCTCGGTTTAGGATTGGACTTTCTCTTGGCTATGGTTTGGAATTTTTGCCTTGTGTTCTATATCTAGAGAGAGCTATGCTACATTGATTGGCTATTAGACTTAGGGTTTTCTTCCATAATTATTCTCTTTCAAGGGTAAGGTGCTCGGGGGTGGCTTCGGCCTATGGTTGGGTGACAATATTGCTATATTGTCTATGGTTAAACGAGCACACCTATTATTTCTAACAAGTAGTGGTGGAAAATCGTACCAAAGTGGCTCATTTTATTCTAGTGAAGCTCGCTCCCAAGGAAACCAATGCTGCTGATATTTATATGAGAGAAATTACTCAACTGATGGTATACCCAAGACAATTGTGTCTGACAAAGATCCAAACTTTACATCAAATTTCTCGAAAGGATTATTTAAGGATTTAGAACAAATTTGAATTTTAGCACAACTTATCATCCATAATCTGATGGACAAATAGAGAAGGTGAATCAAGTGATTCAGGATATGTTGAGGATGTATGTGATGGATAAACTATCAAAATGAGAAGATTACCTACACTTAGTAAAGTTTGTTTATAAATATGGGTACAAAGCATCTCTAAAGATAAGCCTATTTGAGGCACTTTATGGCAGAAGGTGAAACACACCTATAAGTTGGAACAACCCAACATATAGAGCAGTGGTTGGGCCAGAATTAATCAAGGAAATGGAAGAGCATATGTCAAAAATAAAATAGAATTCAAAGTATTCTCAAGAAAGGCATAAAAATTATGTTGATAAGGGAAAAATTCACATGGAATTTAAAGTGGATGACCATGTATTCTTGAAAGGGAAGGATAACAGAAGCTCCCTGAAGTTGAGAAATTGTTCAAAGTTGGAAGCTTGTTATTGTGGGCCATTTGAAATCCTAGAGAGGATTGGGCATGTAGCATATATGCTTGCATTACTTGCACCAATGTCTATTCATAATGTATTCCATGTATCATTGCTCAAAAAGTATATACCTGATGCTAATCATATTATTGATTGGAATGTGATTAAGGTGGAGCAAGAAGGTGTTTTTCAGGTGCATCTGGTGTGCATATTGGACTAGAAGATCAAGCAGCTCCATAATCGAGCCATAGATATAGTAAAGGTCCAAGGGACATGGTACAGCCCTGAGGATGGAACTTGGGAGCCCAAGGATGCTATGTGGGAAGAATACCCACATATTTTTGAAAGTTTTTGAATTTTTTGTGCTAAATGTGTATATATATTGCACTGAGGATAGTGCATAAATAAGGGAAGGGGGATTTAACACCCCAATACCGAGCCCCCTTTGTAAAAGTGAATATGTTTTATAAGCTAGTGAGCCAACTTATTATAGGCCAAAAGGATTATGTGATTATTAGGCCAGAGTGCCTAGATGATAAAGGCCAGTGAGCCTATTTTTGTATATGTAAACACCCATATCATTAATAAAATACACCATTGCATGTAGACCAACCACGATAAAGAGTATGGGGGATTAAACTCTACTAGGAAGGGAAAGGGGGGGGGATAATAACCTAGAAAGGGGGATAAGCTAGAGGGCTTATTTCCAAAGGAATATTATAATATTATTCCTAAATACTATGGACCTGAGGATAATTATTTTATCCTAAGTTCTTATGGGAAAGAGAATAAATTACAAGTGGAGAGAATTGAGCTCCTTGAGATCCATGTGTCATCAAGGGTGCATGCAAATAAATGTGGGGGGAATTACTCCATTTCCCACTCACTTAGTCATTCACTCCATCAGTCTTACCTCTCAATCCTACACACACTCCTTTGACTACCCCGTACCTTTCTTGTTATCAACAGTAAGTCACATCCTTTCTATGATGCACAATACACCTGTACCTACTTGAGCCAGTGTTGCACCTTTCGATTATGATAATTAGTTGTTCCATGCCCTAAATTGTTTTTGTTGCAATCACTTGTGCCTTAACTGAATGTTTTTGTTGTCATTGCCATTACCTGTACCTTCTTGACTTAAGCACTGGATTGAAGAAGCGAGTTTTCAGGCCTGTGGAATTGAAGAGGCGGGTTGTCTGGCCCATGAGAAACTTTCTCCAAGACAGAGAATTGTTGGGAATTGATTTCCCGAGGGAGCCCAACTGCATCTACACTTCTCTGAGACTTCATGTCTTTCATGTTGCTAAAGCTCTGGAAGGGAAGTGGGGCATTCAAAGGACTATTAGGCAGAGAAGGGGCACATTTCCTGGGGTGGGAAAAGCATGTGGGGAATGAGAGAGTGTGAGTTGTTAGTTTGAGTAGGCACCTGACAAAGTTGTTCCTGTTGTCTAAGATACATTAGCCTAGCTAGGAATCCCTTTACTCGGGTGGAGTTTAGTCCCAGCTCGGGGGTGACCCACTGCTGAGAGTTCTGAGCAGCATGGTCTAAGGCTGGGAGGATCGTGGAAGGTCTGCACGAAGTTGGTGGTCTTCTATCAAAGATAAGTATGAATTGTGTGTTAATTTACATGTTGTGTATTTATACATGTGTTTATGTTTATGGGTTTTTCCTATGTATGTTGCATGCATATTTGTTTTGTTATTTCCACATGATTTTGGGCATTTGATTAGAGTATTTGCATTTTTTTATAAGTTCTTATACAACCCATAAGGTTTTTGTATCATAGCCCAGCATGTGGCTAGGGATGTCACAATATGGTCTGAAAGCTTAGTAAGAGTGTTTTATGCAGTAGCATGGCCCGACCTGAGTGGGTGGGTATGTTACATCATTACTCCCATGTGATTTGTGTATGGAGTACCTTAGTTGTTTACATTTCTTTAGTTATCATCATCCTTATCATTGTCATTTCCATCGTCATAGTCGTTGTCATCATGATCATCACAATATAAAATATTTATTAATTAACTATTATATTA
This sequence comes from Picea mariana, assembly GCA_032191745.1. Classification (NCBI taxonomy): domain Eukaryota; kingdom Viridiplantae; phylum Streptophyta; class Pinopsida; order Pinales; family Pinaceae; genus Picea; species Picea mariana. Next base: position 187,985 of record JASDQU010109539.1, on the reverse strand, counting down.
TAAATATTATATATTATATAATCAAATTACATCTAACATATATTGTGTATTATATATTACATATAAAATATAATAAACATTATATAACCATATATAATAATTTATATAATAATTATTATATATTGTATAATATATAATACCAATCCATATTGAAAGGGTTGACAAGATAAAACAATTCTATGCAATCACATTGACATTATGACTCGCCTCCCCATGTGTGCTCGTTACCTCATAGGCTGATCCTGATTGAGCCGAGTATAGATAAGAAGAGACATCGAGATTCCCTACATGACCCACCCACACCTTTTCTCACAACTAGATCGTGAGCCAACAAAAATGCAGAGAAAAAAAGGGTTTACATTGTGCATAATTAACAAGAAGAAAAAAGACAAGAGCAGTAGGGGACCACATTGCCACCAAAAGGAGTAAGTTGTATAGCGTCAACCTTTTAATTTTTCCTAAAAATGTAAATTATTCTGCAATAAATTTTTAATTTCTAAAAACCTTCAAACCCTCATTTCCCAAAGATTTCAAACCATATTGGTTTATTTTCAATTTTAAAAAACCTTCAAACCCTGGTTTCCCAAATATTTTAAACCATTTTTATTTATTTTCATGGTATATTTGTTAAACGGTGAAAACAAATTCCTAGGATATAATTAACTATTTGTTGTAACTAATGAGACTAAGTTAGATTTGGATATGACTACATTAATTGAATCAGTTTCATGTGTAGATTAATATAAATTAATGTATGCCCGTAGAGGCTGACAGAGTGAGAGAGAGATGTATAAGTGAAGCTGATGCAAATCTCCTTGATCTGAATAATAAGGCAACTGATGCCTTCTCTTGGTGGATGTAGCCCAAATCTTGGGTAAACCACGTAAATCCTTGTGTCAAATGTTTGAATTGATTTATGTATTAATTCGCTGCATATTAGCTCGTTAATTATGGCTAAAAGCTAACAAGTGGTATCATAGCTACGTTTGGAGATCTGTGAGGCCATCAAAGAAGGAGCATGCAACAATGCCAAACAATGGAAGAGGAGCATGGAAGATCTGCGTGGGTCGTTTGATAGGACGAGCGCTGATTTTTTGCATCAGTGCTAGGGTTCCTGCTGGAGGGGAGCGCTGATAAGTCATAGACTTAATAAATTCACAAATTTCCAAAACAACGGTCGTCTATTTGTTTATGGAGTGAAAAAATTTAAGGTATGAAGTTTTTTATAAAACAAAAGGGTGGAGGATGCTTAAAAAGATGAATCTTGTATTGTATGCATATTATATTAAGTATTGTATGCATATTATATTAAATATTGTATGCAAAAGGTGGAGGAATTAAAAAGTGAATTTGAATTATCTGAAAAGGTGAATCTTTTTTAATAAAAGGCGAGGTTAGAAAAAGGTTTTTTATTAAACTTTTTATTAAACATTTTGGAGTTTATACCATTATTCCTCCACATTTTAAAGGGATTGGTCATTATAAGCAATGGGTTTTTTGGAATTTTTTCCTCTACTTATGGAGAAAACTCACAGTGCTAAATTCGAAATCGAGAAGTTCAATGACAAGAACAATTTCAAGATTTGGAAGGTTAAGATGCATGATCTTCTCGTGCAACAAGACATGGTGAAGATGCTTTTGGGAAAATCAAAACAACCCATGACCATAACAGATGAAGACTGAGATGAGATCGATGTGAGAGCACTGAGTTCCATATGCCTATGTTTGGCCAATGATGTTATGTTCAACATTGTTGCAGAGAAGACATCAACCGATTTGTGGATGAAGCTAGAAAGCCTGTATATGATGAAATCCTTGATGAATAGGATCTTCCTGAAAATTAAATTGTATAGTTTGCACATGGAGGAAGGTACTAAAATAGCTGATCATTTAAATACTTTTAATACTCTTTTAGTCCAGTTGACTAGCATGGGATTGCAATTTAAATATGAAGACAAGGAAATTACATTATTGTGTTATTTGCCCGCATCATGGGATCACTTTGTTACCTCTATTAGTTTCAAAACAATAAAAAGTATTGAGTTTGATGTTATTCTTGGAGCACTACTGTCTGAGGAAACAAGGAAGAAAACCAATTCAAAACCCTCTACATCTAAGGCGATGATGGTCAGAGGAATACCTAAAGAAAGAGGACACAGTCAGAGTGATTTATCTTGGTCAAAGTCGAAGGGAAAAAAGAGAAAGCTTAAGTGTTGGTTTTGTTGAAAATCAGGACGCCTGAAGAAGGACTTTTGGAAGAGACAACAAGCCTCCAAAGATGACCCTCCAAAAGAAATGAAGGAAGCGAACGCAAATGAAATAGGTTCAACAACAGGTTTAGTTATGACTGATGAAGTTTTATTAATTAGTATTGGTTCATGACATCATCAATAGTGGTTATTAGATTCCAGTTCTTCAAATCACATGTGTCTTCATAGACACTGGTTTGTTACTTACCAGTCTATAGATGATCGAATAGTTTACATGGGAAATGGTATCTCGTGTAAAGTTGTGGGAATTGGTAGCATTCGAATTAAGATGTTTGATGGAACTGTTAAAATACTAACTGATGTGAGACATGTAGCTGAGCTTAGGAAGAACTTAATTTCTTTAGGAGTCTTAGACACTGGAGGATATAAGAGTATTGTTCAAGGTGGATTTATGAAAGTCTACAAAGGAATCCTACTGGTTATGAAAGTGAAGAAGGTTGGTAACTTGTTTTTGTTAGAAGGAACAGTTGAGTCAGATCATGCGAAAATAGTATCTGAGAATGACAATGATTCTGTTTGACTTTGGCATCAACTGTTGGGCCATATGAGTGAACAAGAATTGAAGGTATTATCTGATCGCAAGTTATTTCCTAGTCTAAAGTCTTTAAAGTTAGATTTATGGAAGCACTGTATCTATGGAAAACAGAATAGGCAGAAATTTAAAACTGGAAGACACAATAGTGAGGGAATCCTTGACTATATTCATTCTGATGTTTGGGGACCATCCCCTACTATTTCATATGGAGGATCATCATATTTTGTTACTTTTATAGATGACTTATCTAGGAAGGTTTGGATCTATATGTTAAAAATAAAGGTTGATGTATTTAATGTTTTCAAGTAGTTTAGAGATTTGGTAGAAAAGAGCACTGGTAGGTCTATTAAATGTTTAAGAACTGATAATGGTGGTGAATTTACATCAATGGAATTTGAGAACTATTGCAAGGAGTTTGGGATTGATAGGCATAAAACTACTTCCTATACTCCTCAGCAGAATGGAGTTTTTGAACACATGAATAAGACTCTTCTAGAAAGATCAAGGAGTGTGCTTAGTAACACCAACTTGCAGCAGGAATTGTGGGCAAAAGCAGTAACTACAACTTTTTATCTGGTGAATCGATCACCATCAAAAACAATATAGTGCAATATTCCTAAAGAGGTATGGAAAGGTCACCCTTGTAATTATTCCGATCTTAAATTTTTTTGGTTGTGAAGCCTATGCTCTAATTCCAAAACATCAACGTTCTAAACTAGATCCAAAATAAAAAGGCTTATATTTGCTGGATATGGTGATGGTATTAAGGGGTACAGGTTGTGGGATCTTATTGCCCACTATTGGTTGTGGAGCCTGATTATCTTCCTAATTCAGAGGTCTTTTAATTTCAACCGTGTTTATACCCCATGAAGTATTTTCACCCCAAAAGTATATACACTCTTCCACGTGGGGGAGTGCAGAGGGGGGGTAACCCCTCTGCGGGGTCCGGGGGTGTTTGGGGGCAAGCAAGCCCCCAGCAGGGGTTCGAGGGCGAATCCCCCAAAGGAAAAATTGCCTTGTAAATGTATATTGTAATTCCATTGTAAATCTGGACCGTTCATTATAAGGTCGTAGAGCTAACGATAGAGATTATGTTAGGGTTTTTTGACCTAGAAGGCAACCCTCTTTTATGAGGGAAATGTATTGCAGCTATGGTTGATGGCGAACATTGTATTCTGAGATAGGAGACTGTGAGACAAAGAAGATGAAGTTACAGTGGGTTTGTTGTAGCTTGTATCCCTTCATATGCTGGATAATAATAAAGGAAGGACCTGACAATTTCTCTGGTGGATGTAGCCCACACTAGGTGAACCACATAAATCTGTGTCTCTATTGTATTGTGTATCTTCTATGTTTTGTTTCCACATTTGTTTTATTTTATTGCTCCACGATCTTGTTTTTCTAACAACTGGTATCAGAGTGAAAGGTAACTCACAGGAAAAGAGGGTTCTTGGTTCGAGTGGGAGCAATGTTGGAAGATGGAAAGTTTAGGGTCAAGAAATTTAATGTTCAATGCTACTAGTTATGGAAGATGCAGATGGAAGACTATTTATAATAGAAGGATCTATTCCTAGCATTGGGTGGAATAGCAAAGAAGTCGGTGGCTACGAAGGACAAAGAATGGGAGATTCTTGACAGAAAGGCTCTAGGAACGACACGGCTGAGCCTCGCAGCGTCGGTGGCTTTCAATATTTCCAAAGAAACGACAAGGAAGGGTTTGATGAATGCATTGGTCAAATTGTATGAAAAACCCTCGACATCCAATAAGGTATTTCTAATGAAGAGATTATTTAATATGAAGATGTCGGAAGGTGGTTCTGTTGTAGATCATTTAAATGATTTTAATATGGTTACTCATCAACTAAGTTTTGTAAAAGTGGACTTTGATGATGAGGTCAGGGCTCTTCTAATCTTGTGCTCATTGCCAGAAAACTAGAATGGCTTGGTCATGGTTGTAAGTAACTCTGTCTCTAGTTCAAATAATTTAAAATTTGATGATGTTTTTGGTGTTATCCTTAGTGAGGAAATGCGACGGAAAAGCACAGGTGAGACATCAGGAAATGTGTTGAACATGGAGAACAGGGGAAGAGAAAAGGATAGAGGAAAGGGTTTCGGGAACTGTGGGAATTCTAGGAAGGGAAGATCCAAATCCACACTTGGAAAGATAGAGTGCTGGAATTGTGGGAAGAAAGGACATCTGACGAAAGACTACAGAGCTCCAAAGAAGCAAAGAGATGGAAAGCAGGAGAGAAATCATGAAGCAAATGTAATAGGTGATGTGTTACAAGATGCTCTGATTCTTTCTGTAGATAATATTTATGAGTCTTAAGTAGTAGATTCAGGGGCTTCATTTCATGCCACACCCCATAGGAAACATTTTCTAGATTATGTTGAAGGTGATTTTGGACAAGTTCATTTGGGTGACGATGCACCATGCAAAATTGTTGGAATGGGAAAGGTAAAAATAAAGCAACGCAATGGAAACCAATGGTTGTTGAAAGAGGTAAGACATGTTCTAGATTTANAAGGATCATTGGTGATAGTGAAAGGAGAGAAGGTAGGTACATTGTATTTATGTACTGGTAATACTGACTCTTCTATCTCTTTAGATTCTACAGGAGTGGATACAACACTGTGGCATCATAGGCTTGGACACATGAGTGAGAAGGGGATGTAGATACCTCACAAAATAAATTTGTTGCCAGATCTTAAACAAATTGATTTGGACTTCTGTGAGCATTGTGTTTATGGAAAACATAAGAGAGTCACATTTCTCAGAGTCGAAAAAGAAAAGAAGAGTGAAAGGTTAGAGCTTGTGCATACAGATGTATGGGGACCAGCTCAGGTATCATCTCTTGGTGGTTCTCATTATTATATTACTTTTATTGATGATGAAACTATAAAAACTTGGGTTTATTTCATTTGACAAAAATCTGATGTTTTTGATACTTTTAAGAAATGGAAAGTTTTGGTTGAGAATGAGAAAGGAAAAAAGTTGAAGTGTCTCAGATCAGATAATGGAGGTGAATATTGCAGCAAGGAGTTTGATGATTACCTTTCATACCATGGGATTTGTAGAGAGAGGATAGTTCCAAGAACACCACAAGAAAATGGTGTGTCAGAAAGGATGAACAGGACAATCATGGAGCGTGCAAGGAGTATGAGATTGCATGATGGTTTGCCCCTATAGTTTTGGGCAGATGTTGTAGATAATGTTGTTTACTTAATAAACAGAGGACCTTCAAGCTCATTGGATGGTGGAATTCCAGAGGAGGAATGGACAGGAAAAAAGGTAAAATATTCTTTTTTGAAAACTTTCAGTTGTGAAGCATTTGTCCATATTGATAAAGAAAATAGAACAAAGCTTGAGGCAAAATCCAAGAAGTGTACCTTTATTGGATATGGTGTTAATGATTTTGGTTATCTCTTATGTGATTATGAAAATAACAAAATCATTAGGAGTAGATATGTCATATTCAATGAGAAGGTCATGTAAAAAGATCAGTTGCAGGGAAAGAAACAGGAAAAAGAAAAACAAGAATACACAGTGTTTGATGAGATCACTAAAAAATGAATTCCAAAGGAACCAAAAAATCAAAATGTACAACAAAAGGAGCAACAGGTACCTCAAACACCTGCAAGTGTTTTTAGAAAATCTACCAGGTTAAGTATACCCCCTGAACGATACTCTCCTTCATTGTATTATTTATTGTTGACTCATTTTGGTGAACCAAAATGTTATGAAGAGGCAATGCAGGTAAACACCAAAAGGAAGTGGGAGAAAGGCATGAAAGATGAAATGGATTCATTGGTAAATAACCATACTTGGGACTTGGTTCAGTTGCCTGCGGGAAAAAGAGCATTGCAGAATAAATGGGTTTATAAGTTAAAGGAAGAAGATGGAGGAGAAAAGCGACACAAGGCTAGACTTGTTGTAAAGGGGTTTGCACAAAAGAAATGTATAAATTTTGATGAAATATTTTCTCCTGTTGTTAAAATGACTTCAATTAGAACTATTTTAAGTCTTATGGCAGTAGAAGATTTTCCTCTTGAATAGTTAGATGTAAAAACAACTTTTGTCCATGGGGATTTGGAGGAAGAGATTTATATGTAGCAGCCACAGGGGTATGAGGTCAAAGGGAAGGAGAATTTGGTATGCAGGTTGAAGAAGAGCTTATATGGCCTAAAGCAAGCTCCAACGCAGTGGTATTTGAAGTTTGACAGGTTTACGACAGAACAGGGTTATAGTAGATGTCATTCTGATCACTGTGTTTATTTTGAAAAGCTAGAAAATGGAAGCTTTATTATCTTGCTATTGTATGTAGATGACATGCTTGTTGCAGGGTCTAATATGCGGGATATAAATGTGCTCAAGAAGAAATTAGTCAATTCGTTTGCGATGAAGGATTTGGGTGCTGCAAAGAAAATCCTTGGTATGAGAATAACAAGAGATAGGAAAAATCGCAAAATGACATTGTCTCAGGGTGAGTACATAGAGAAGGTGTTGGAGAGGTTTAGAATGCAGAATGAAAAACCAGTTAGTACACCTTTGGCCAGCCATTTCAAATTAACTAAGGAAATGTGTCCCAAGGCACAGGAGGAGATAGAATACATGTCTAGGGTCCCATATTCATCAGCAGTTATCATCTTGATGTATGCAATGGTTTGCACAAGACCA
>JASDQU010109539.1:162556-177989 GCA_032191745.1 Picea mariana | reverse complement strand
TAGTAGATGTCATTCTGATAACTGTGTTTATTTTAAAAATCTAGAAAATGGAAGCTTTATTATCTTGCTATTGTATGTAGATGACATGCTTGTTGCAGGGTCTAATATGCGGGATATAAATGTTCTCAAGAAGAAATTAGCCAATTCGTTGCGATGAAGGATTTGGGTGCTGCAAACAAAATCCTTGGTATGAGAATAACAAGAGAGAGGAAAAATTGCAAAATGACATTATCTCAGGGTGAGTACATAGAGAAGGTGTTGGAGAGGTTTAGAATGCAGAATGAAAAACCAGTTAGTACACCTTTGGCCAGCCATTTCAAATTAACTAAGGAAATGTGTCCCAAGAAATAGGAGGAGATAGAATACATGTCCAGGGTCCCATATTCATCAACAATTATCATCTTGATGTATGCAATGGTTTGCACAAGATCAGATATTGCACATGCAGTGGGAGTTGTGATCATATATATGAACAATCTAGGTAAAGAACATTGGGAGGCAGTAAAGTGGATTCTTAGATACTTGAGAGGTACTGCTAATCATGCATTATGTTTTGGAGGTTCAGAAATTGTTCTACAAGGATATGGAAAGTGATAAAGATAGTAGGAGGAGTACCACATGGTATGTGTTTACTATAGGTGGAACAATAGTAATTTGGATTTCAAAACTGAAAAAGGTTGTTGCACTTTCAACAACAGAGACAGAGTATGTTGTTGCTATAGAGGCCAATAAAGAGATGATTTGGTTACAAAGGTTTATGGAGGAATTGGGAAAGAAGCAAGAGAATAGCAGGTTGTATTGTGACAATGTGAGTGCCATTCATCTTGCAAAGAACTTAGCCTTCTATTTGAAGACTAAGCATATATAGTTGAGGTACCACTTCATACGATCCTCCTTGGAAAATGGACATTGGAAGTTGGAAAAGATACACACTAGCCAGAATCTTGCAGACATGTTAACAAAGGGAGTAACCAGGGAGAAACTAAGTTCCTGCTCAGTTTCAATTGGTCTTCAAGAATGAAGATGAAGATGAGAAATTTTCCAGGTCAAATAAGGTTCAAATTCCAACATATACAACAGCGGTGGAGTTGTTGAGATCAGTATCCAAGTGGTATATTGTTGGTTGTGGAGCCTGATTATCTTCCTAATTCAGAGGTATTTTACTTTCAGCCATGTTTATACCCCATGAAGTATTTACACCCTAGAAGTATGTACACTCTTCCACGCGTGGGAGTGCAGAGGGGGGGTACCCCCTCTACGGGGTTCGGGGGGGCTATCCCCCTGGTTGGGGGGTTTGGGGGCAAGTGGTCCCCCAGCAGAGGTTCGGGGGAAGTGTCTTGAAAAATTACCTTGTAAATGTATATTGTAATTTCATTGTAAATCTGGACCGTTCATTATAAGGTCGCAGATCTAACGATGGAGATTATGTTAGGGTTTTTTTCCGTAGAAGGCAACCCTCTTTTATGAGGGAAAATTATTGGGGCTATGGTTGATGGCAAACATTGTATTCTGAGATAGGAGACTGTGAGACAAAGAATATGAAGTTACAACGGGTTTTTTGTAGTTTGTATCCCTTCATATGCTGGATAATAATAAAGGGAGGACTTGGCAATTTCTCTAGTGGACGTATCCCACACTGGGTGAACCACATAAATATGGGTCTCTATTGTATTGTGTATCTTATGTGTTTTGTTTCCGCATTTTTCTTATTTTATTGCTCCATGATCCTATTTTTCTAACACCCACAAGGTTAACATTAACAGAGATGTAATATTTGATGAATCATCTCTCATCAAATCAAATGTAGATGTTCAAATGAAACAGGAAGACGTACCTAAGTATCAACAGATTCAGTTTGAAACTAGTTCAAATACAGATGAAAGTGAACATGAACAAGTTTCTAAAGATGTTCATGAAGAGTTTCCTACAGAGGAAGACATGGTTGAAAATAACAATCAACAGAATGTGGATGAGTCACAAACTTCCCTAAGGAGGTCTACGCAGGTCAGAAATCCTCCGAGAAGGTATGATGATTTTGTTTCATTAGTTTCTTTAAGTACTAATGATGATAAACCTTCGTGCTATCAATAAGTTGTGAAGGGTTCTAACAGTGCTAAATGGAAAGAAGCAATGAAGGATGAAATGAAGGCATTAGAGAGGAATGCCACATGGGACCTGGTAGAACTTCCAAGAGACAGAAAAACTATAGGTTGCAAGTGGGTTTAGAAGTTGAAGAAGGGTGTTGATGATAAGGTGGAAAGGTACAAAGCAAGGCTGGCTGAGAAAGGATATTCTCAGAAAGAAGGTATTGACTTTCATGAGATTTTTTCACTAGTTGTTAAGATTGTTTCAATTCGAAGTGTGTTAGCATTGGTTTCTTTACTTGATTTGGAGTTGGAGAAACTAGATGTTAACACTGATTTCTTACATGGAGATTTGGATGAGGATATATACATGGAACAACCTGAAGGGTTCATTCAGAATCGCAGCAAGAAATTTGTTTGCAGGATCAAGAAATCATTGTATGGTCTGAGGCGGTCACCCAGACAATGGTACAAGAAATTTGAGTTTTTCATGGTGAGATAGAATTATACGAGTGAGTATGATCATTGTGTCTACTTTAAGAAATTGAATAATGACATATTCATTATCTTAGTATTGTATGTTGATGATATTCTTTTAGAAAGAAAAATAATAATTGAGATCAATAGGTTAAAGGCTCAGATGGCTAGGATGTTCGATATGAAAGATCTAGGAGGAGCAAGGTAGATTTTGGGCATGGAGATATTCATAGACAGGAGGAATGGTAACCTTTGGTTGTCACAATAGAAGTATGTTGAGAGGATACTTTTGAGGTTTGATATGAATGATGTGAAACCAGTTTCAGTCCCTTTGGCTTCCCATTTTAAGATTTCTTCAAGTTTATGTCATAGTACAAAAGAATAAAAGGAATATTAGTCTCGAATACCATATGCTACAGTAGTAGGAAGTTTAATGTATCTGATGGTTAGTACAAGACGAGACATTTCACATGTAGTTGGGGTTGTCAATAGATATATGGAAAATCTAGGTAAAGAGCACTGGGCAACAGTGAAATGGGTGCTTCGGTATCTGAGGGGTACAAGTGATTACTGTATCACCTATAACGGTGGTCGTGAGTTAGTCTGTGGATATGTTGATTCTCATTTTGTAGGTGATTTGGATAAGAGAAGGTTGACTTCAGGGTATGTCTTTAATCTTGCAGGTGGAGCTATTAGTTGGATGTCAAAGCTACAAAACATTGTTTCTTTATCCACTGCAGACGCAGAATATGTAGTTGCTTCACATGCTTGCAAAGATGTAGTTTGGTTGGACGGTTTGTTTGGTGAGTTTGGAATGATGAAGGGAAAAGTGCAATTCTTTTAGTATTGTTTTGGGGAATACTTATTTGCATCTTGAATATTGTTTTAAAAAAATGGAGTGTGCAATTTAGTGCTTGTGGTATTCAGATTGACATCAGATCTAGCATGTGCAACTATAGTGCAATCTGTTTAGATTATATCTATTGTGAAAATAAATCTACATTGCTCCTCGACAATAGTTGAATCAATAATTGTTGTTGCTCACTCGACAATAGTTGGTTCAACAATTTGGTGTGTTTGAGCTCCTCGACAATAGATGAAGCAATAATTATTGTTGCTCACTCTAGGTTGTACCAGCACTGAGATTTGGTGTGGTTCGATCAGGTGAATCGAGACCAGTTCGTATCTCATGATTTGCAACATCGACATGAGTGTGTTTCCATTGGCATATGATGAACCAGATCCAATATAAAAACATGTTACCTTAATTTTCCCTCTTCATTATTGACATAATATAGAATAGGGCTCATTTCATCCCAACCAACTGTATTCTCCTGCATTTATTGGGACTATAAAGTTTTCAATCAATCCCAGAACCTCCAAGAGTCAATAGATCTAGTTTTAGTGGGATGAATGATGAAGAATAGAAATTAACTCTACACGATCGGTGTCCTTAGTGCGTAATGAATGACTTATGTACTCCATCATTCTTGGTATCGATTCCATTACTGCGAATGTTAAAAAACACAACCAATAGAGTACTCAAACATGTGTTTTTCTCACTGATTTCATCACCCTCACACAGAGGGATGCACACTGTGCAATCCATATTAAAGATTTCAATTTTTGTATTCAACATTCTCCATAATCATTCATTTAAAAAAAAAACTATTATAAAGGGAAATAAGGTATGTTTGGTGGTTGGGTAAAAGCCACTATTCATGTGAGTGAATGATTGATAGTTTTAAGTGGAAGTGGAGTTTGCAACTTTATTTTGGTGAAAATCAAATATACGCTTTATTAGTAAGTGGAGTGGTTAAACTCTAGTACCTTTTTTTAAATGAAGTTTGGTTTGCCAATATTATAATAATTTGAAATAATTAACTTTAAAAAGAGAAAGAGAAATTAAACTTTCAAAGTTTATAAGTCAAACTTGATGATGGGCTTAGAGAAATCAATTAAACTTGCAAAGGTTATAAGCAAAACTTGATGATTGGCTTAGATAAAGTCTATTTTGTAAAAGGAGTTGCAAGGGTTTACATTCCTCTTTTGACTCTCAAAAACGACTTTATATACCAAGTTTTTAAATAAAAGGATGGATTTTTGAAGTTGTGGTAGTGTCATGAATTCCCCTAAAATTTCAATAATGGGATCTTAGGTACCCCTTGAATAGTGTGCAATGGTGAATATTTTCATTAAAGATTATGATGTTTTATGCCTAGTTTTGGCATAATAACACTTGCTATTTATTATTTAAATAAACACACATAAAGTGCAAAGTAAGTTGATGAAATTCAAGCACATATAATTAATGTCAATCAAGAACATGTAATCAAACAACTACAAATCATATTCAAGGAATTGGGTTTTAAATCATATCAACCATGGACAAATAAATATAATCAAAGGAGAATGTTATGAACTAAAAGCAATATCAAATCAAATCAAAATCAAGTTGAATTGTACTTGATGGGTGCAGTCTCATTTGAACCCAACAACCTCAAATTTTGAATCGCTTGAATCATTGAATTATATACATGGCAGAGATACACGAAGCCGTATTTGTTGTTGAGTCAATACCTACTTTCACTATTTATTATTCAATTATATCTCTAGTATGAAAAAATACAACAAAGGAATCAACATTTTGAACTAGTTTTTGTTTAGAACAATCCACTTTTTGAATTTGACAAACATTACAATTAGTAATCAAAATATGGTCAACTCAGTGAAACAATTTCATGAAAAGTTTCGAATGAAGATGAAATTTTTCATGAATAAGTTTAAGTTTCTCTTTCCAAGTCCATCATTAGATCTTGTGAAGAAATAGGGAACAACAAACACAAAATAGGTATCGGATATGAAAAGGATGTTACATTTCATATTATAGATTATTCCAAACCAATCCAGTTCTGAAGTATTGGATTCCTTCAAGAATATTTAACTTCACCTCTTCTAGTTTAGATTTAGAATATGAAGTGAAAACATTGTGAACAAGTTCGTCATGTGGAGAATCAATGTTTTGAAATCCATCCTTATCAACATTTCAGCATGCATAATCATTTATCAAAAAGATACTCCAAACTAAAGAAACCTACAAGATTAAAGATTCACTATGGGTGGATCAATACTTGGTGGTGATCATCAACAACCAAGTAGTTATATCAATCTCACTAGACATAATTTATTCTCAAGTAAAGACACATATTGTAGTAGATAGTGAAATGTGAATGATACTCTCTTGCACCTCAAAGGGGGGAGTACATTTATAAAACTCTCTTGCACCTTAAGGGGGAGTACACAAATGAAGAAAAAATAGTTATTTATAAACATAAATGACCAAATGAAGTACAAATGGTAAATGGTCAACCAAAAACCACCAATTACAATGATGAATTGGTGAAGGTTAATCCACATGAAAACCAGTGACTTCTCACCTTTCAGATGACAAAGGGGGGGAATATTGTTAATGATTATTAGACTTCAAGTTTTGAAATCATATCAATCGACATAAAAAAAAATGGTCTACAATCAAATCAGAGAATTTTAGCATTGAATCTGGGATCCTCTTCAAATCATCATCAAATTAGCATTTGAGAGGATCCAACATCGAATACATGCTCCTCCCATCTCTATTTATTATCCAATTGAGATACACTTGGATGTTGTTCGACAACTAAAAGCATGAAAATTATTTAGTGGTAATCCCAAAAAGACAGATACATGATATCAATTGGTTAGTGGTCATCCCAAAAATCCAGATACATGGTATCAATTGGTTAGTGGTCATCCCAAACCAACAACTTTAGAGAGCACTTCAATGATTCACTGATAGTATACTGGTGATACTACATGTTCACCAATTGGTAGAAGATTTCATCATCTTCTAGAAAAATCACTTGTCAAATGATTAGATTGTGAATTAATTAGAAATTGTTCATAGATTAGCAACTATCCACTTCTATATTTCATTTCTCATCTAACTCATTTCAGATGAACCATCCAACATCCATTTTTGATGTTTTTTTAGGAAACTTTTTCATTGATGCTCAGATCAAGGCTTTCTGAAAGATCCAACATATCAACTTTTCCATTAGTGTATATTGTTTAGCTGATATAGGTATATAGACTTGTGATTAAGGGGAGAATGTTATCCTATGTATTACATTATCAATCATTAAGTCTTTACGTCTCCTTTAACTGCATTATTCATTTAGGATAATAATAATTTATCCTCAAGTGATGATTGTGTGAGTTAGTTAAGATATCCTCGCCTAATAGCTATACAAGGTTTTAGGATATACATAAAATCTATGAGGTGGCATCATCCATTATACTATATAGTTGTAGTATTGGAGTGAATACAATTGAGTTGGCTTAATAATTTTTAATCATTTTCTTTTCTATATTTTAGTAAGTATCAAATAAACCATGTGATATTCATATAAACCAAGAGTATCATTGATCTCTTCATAACCCTATTATTTCATCATATGAACATCATAAAATCAAGATCTTCCTTTAGTAAAATCGATATTCTCTTGATTTTTCTTTCACTTCTTTGATTCACTTGCTTCCTTGATCCATATTTAATGAGAAGAATGAAATGAATACATATTATTAAAAGATGCTTAACACAGAATAACAAAGATATAGTAAAACTAGTTTTCTGTTCAATAAGGAAATAAGTTGAAACTGTAAAATACAGTGGAAAACAAGCTTGTTGGAATGGTGGCAGCTTATCTCTGAGAAGAGATGTGATGGTTGCGCTCATTCACAAGAACATGATTACAATGAGCCTTTGAAGGCCATTTTACAATAAACACGAATGTCAAAAACCCTAGACATCCAAAAACCTAACCCTAAGAGATGAAGCGCCAAAAGTCATGTGGGCCCCATTTGGGTGAGTTAGTACATCAACTTCCCAGGGTTGTAGATTTTGCATACAATCTATGTTTTAGGTGCACGATAGCCAATTGGAAAGGTCTATCTGAGGAATACACATTTTTTTTCTATATATCAAAGGTCATTTTCGACTGTGGTGATCCCTAAAAATGTTGTTTAGGGCCTCAAAATGGTCCCACAAGTTAGGGACCCAAAAACTAGGAAAAACAACTGGCAAACTGGAAAACTGCCAAAATGAACCAATTGGAATAGGTGGGAGGCCACCAACATCCATATGGATCAATCCTCCCCCCTTAAGAAGAAATAGTCTCCATTGCATTGAATTCCCCCATCAGATGAGGAAAGTTCTGCTGAATTTGGCCCAAGGTGAGCCACTTGCCTTGGTGTAGGATCTGCCCTGCTTTGACAACTCGATAAAGTTGGATCCTTTGTTGTCGGGTGCCTTTGATCTGTGTGTCCAAAATATGATGACTGGATGATTTTTTCATGTAGTCAGGGTTGATATCTATTGGTTTCAACTGCTCTTCTATCTCTGCGGTGTCCAATAAGGGTGGGAAATATGGACGAAGGAGAGCCACGTTGAAAACTAGGTGCAGACCAAGGAAAGGGGGAATGTTGAGTGAAAAATAATTGTCACCCACAACCTTGGTGATGGTGTATAGTCCATACCGAAGTGAGAGAAGCTTCTGATGGGGCTCTGTAAGGCGTTCTTTCTGCAAGTGCAACCAAACTTTGTCACCCACCTAAAACTTATGTGGCACCTGGTGTTGATCATGGCATTACTTGTACTTGGAATTGGACTTCTGTAAAATATATTTAACCTGTTGGCGGATGTGATGGATCCACTCAATAAACCAGGTGACTTTGTCAGTTTCTAGTGGAGAAGGAGATGATTCGGCCGAGTTGGTCACCAAGGGTAGTGAAAAATCCATAGGGCCCAATGGTTGGAATCCCAACCCCACCTGAAAGGTGTTGTGGCCAGTTGAGCTATGCAGGGCTCGATTGTAGCTATGTTGGACATATATGTACGATCATCCGATTGACGACCTCAGTTTGGAAATCTGTCTAGGGGTGAAAGGAAATGAATTTGGTGAGCTTGGTATCCAGCAGTGACCAGAGGTTGGACCAGAATTTTTTGAGGAACCGATTGTCACAATTTGAGACAATGGCTTGTAGGATCCCAAAGTGTACCTAGATGCGTTCAAATAGGATCTTGGCAGTGGCCTCTATAGTGATGTTCTTCTTGCAGGAATTAAGAATCACCATCCTAGAAAAGAGATCAGCAACCACAAAACCATAGTTATTTCCCCTCTTGGTGGATGGGAGGCCCGACATGTAGTCCAATGAGATGGATTCCCACGTCTTGTCAGGAGTAGGCAAAGGGGTGTACATGCCCTATTTCTTAGTGGTTGGTTTGGAAATAGCATAGGAGGTGCAGGACCTGATATACTTTCCAACATCCTGTCGAAGATTCAGCCAATAGAAATGTTTTTGCAACACTGCCACTATCTTTTCGATGCCAAAGTATCCTGCCACCCGACTATAGTGTGCTTCCTAAATCAGCTTCGTGCACTTGGTTGATGGATCGTAGAGATGGCCCATATGGCACAACAATCCACCCTGAAGATGGAAATTAGAATAAACCGAGTTTTATCCTAACATTTGGTTGGTGGTGGAGAAGTTAGGGTCTTTATCATAGAGGTGGGGCCATCTGAAGGTCTCATGGTCGCAAGATTCTAGCACCGTGGTGATTTCCACAACTGGAGGTCGACTGAGGCAATCAGTAACTCAGTTGGCACTTCATGTTTTATAATTGATGTTGAGGTGGAACTATTTTAAGTATGTGGACCACTTCTTATGGCGGTCATTCTGCAATTTTCCTTGGGTCTGCATGAACTGTAGTGGCTTGTCATCAATGTGGATGACTATCTCCTTTCCTAGAATTTAATGTCTCCACTAACGATAGGCTTGCAGAATGGAGTGCATTTCTTTGTCGTAAGTAGGGTACTTACGGACACCATATGATAGTGTCTCACTATGATACACCATGGGGTGGTTGTGTTGAGTGAGAACGATGCCCACAACATAGTCTGAAGCATCTATCTTGATCTCAAAGGGATGTTGTAAGTCCGGTAATGAAAGTATTGGGGATGAGCACAAATGCTACTTCAAGTCATCAAAGGATTGTTGTTTGGACATTCCCCACCCAAATGTTTCCTTACTGCCACCCCTAGTTACTTGGGTGAGGGCCCATGTGATATGAGAGAATCCCAACATGAACTTTCGATAGAAATTGGCGAGGCCCAAGAAGCTCTAAATCTCAGTGAGTGTTATTGGGGATGGCTAGTCACATATGACTTGGATATTGGATGGATCCACATGCACACCTTGTCCATGCCAAAGGAGAATTTTTTCAAGTTTGCATATGGTTTTTGCTGCTACAAGGTGTGCAGAACCTACTGAATATGCTGCAAGTGTTCCTCCCAAGTCTTTTTGTAGATCATTATTTCATCTAGATACACCACTATAAACATATTGGTGAAAGGTCGCAGGATATCGTCTATCATCCTCATAAAAGTTGTTGGAGCATTTTTCAAACCACAGGGCATGACCAACCATTCAAAAATACCTTCTTTTGACTTGAAGGTGGTCTTCCATACATCTGTATGTTCTATTTGGACCTGGTGGTAACCAGACTTCAGATCAATCTTACTCAAGTATTTGTCCCCCATGAGCTAATCAACGAGTTCGTCAATTTGGGGAATCAGGTACTGGTTTCAAAATGTGATTTTATTGAGGGTCTGATAATCAATGTAGAGTTGGCAGGTCCCATCTTTCTTCTACACCAGTACGATTGAGCTCCCACAAGGTGATGCACTGGTACGTGCGTGCCCCTTGTGGAGCAGTTCTTGGATATACCTCTTGATCTCCTCATTTTATAACAAGGAGAGAAGGTAGACCGACCCATTGGGTAGTGGTGTGCCTAGGGTCATATCAATGGGATGCTTGACCTGGCAGTGCAGAGGTACTTCAGTAGGAGAGGAGAAGATATATGACTATTCTTCCATGACCTTATCTACCTTCTTATGTTGTGTGGAGAGATCGGCCATAGATTTCCTAGATGTGGCTACGATCTTTCACCTACTCTGAGAGTGAATCATGAAGAAGACAAATTTCTCGGTTTGAGAGATGACCTTCCTACATTACTTGGAAAATATCAAGGAAATAACACTAGGAGGGATTGCCTTAGGTATCCTGTACGATTTCTTGTTCAAAGTAATAATAACACTACGAAGCCTAGACTCATATACAACATGACATTTCCATAAATAAGGTTGTCCCAAAATAACATTACAAACTTTGAGAGGAGAAATATCACACAATACCTCATCTTTGAAGGGCTTAATGTTATACGATAGTCAAAATTGTTAGCTGACGCAGAGATCGCTTCCTTGGTGGAGCCATCCAATGGTGTAGGGATGAGGGTGCAACATTATCAACAGGGCCAGCCACTTGACGACCTTTGCTGAAATGAGGTTCTTCTGGCTACTTCTATCAATGATGAAGTGCAATGGGGTGCCTTTTACCCACATCTATGAATGGAAAAGGCGCTCACCTTCTCTAGCTCGTCTATTTCACTAGGTTGGAGCTTGGTGGTAACAACCGTGGCACCGGGTTCTGTTTCAATGATCTTTCTTCCCCTTCCTAGTTATGAGTCAGAGTCTGAACCCACATCTGATTTAGAGGATTTCACTTCAGCGACCAATGACTTCTTTGAGCTACAATCAATAGTTTTATGCCAAGGGCTCTTATGGAAGTCGCACCACTTCTCGGTATCCTTCTTTGTCTTTCTAGTGTCCTTCTTTTCTTGTGGCTTGGATTGGTTGTCCTGATATTTTCCATATTTTCTCTATCATTTGTTCTGTAGGTTGGGGTTGCCCTTTCCTGGCTTTTGCTATGAGGGGTTCCCAAGCCCAAATTGTCGCGTCTTTTGTTTGAGATTCTATTTTATTTTGACGAAATATCGATAGGATGCACCCAAGGATGAGATGTCCATAAATTCCATTTTAGTCTGGATGTACCAGATGTTATATGTCGCTCTGAATCTTTGATACCCAGCTTAGTGTGCAAGGTATGGAAGATGTTTGTGAAATATGGCACTACTTGGTCTCTTTCTTGCCGCAGTGTGGTACATTTGGTATACAAGTCGTCATAACTTCTGACAAGGTAGTATTGTTCCTTAATAACATCCCTGAAGGATTCCTAGGTGGCTACGACTATAAATAATGAGGGTTCCTCTGTTTCCTTTTGCTCACAGAAAGTTTCCCACCAATATTTTACATGGGGAACGACTTCGAGGAGCGCAAAAGTATTTGTTTCTCTATTTGAAAAGTTATGGATAGAAAAATACCCTTCTAGTAGATTCAACTACTTGTCTACAATATCTGTGTCTATCTTACCTTAAAATATAGGAATATCGAATTTGATTTGTACCTTGAAGGGGGTGGCACCTACGTTCGAGGAAGATGTGTCACTTGTTGGTAGCTGCCCAAGGATTTGTGCGAAACTATCCATCATCTCATTCCTCTGTTGTGTGAGGGATTCATCAAGAAACATTTTGAAAGGATCTCATGTCCCTTCATCTTTCTTTTCTCCTTCCATGAGAGGTCGTTTGGGTGTGCGAGAGCTGTTTTCCTCAAGAGAAACAAGCTCGAGACCAAATTCTTTGTAACCTGACCTCGTTGCGGACATGCATTAAGAAAACAAGGAGCAGACCGTTCTGATACCACTGATTCAGATTTTATGAGCAGAACTAAATGAATATATATTATTAAAATATTCTTAGCACAAAATAACAAAGATATAGTAAAACTCATTTTCTATTGAATAAGGAAATAATTTGAAACTGTAAAATGCAACAGAAAACAAGCTTGATGGAATGGTGGTGGATTATCTCTGAGAAGAGATGTGATGGTTGTTCTCATTCACAAGAAAATTATTACAATGAGGCTCTGAAGGCATTTTTACAATAAACAGGAATGTCAAAAACCCTAGACATCCAAAAACCTAACCCTAGGAGATGAAGCGCCAAAAGTCACGTGGGCCTCGTTTGGGTAAGTTAGTACATCAACTTCCTGGGGTCGTAAAGTTTGCATATAATCTTCGTTTTAGGCACACAATATCCTATTGGAAAGGTCTATTCGAGGAATAGACATTTTTTTGCAATATATCAAAGGTCATTTCTGACTGTGGCGAGCCCTAAAAACACTGTTTAGGGCCTCAAAACGACCCAACAAGTCAGGGACTTGAAAACTAGGACAAAAAACTGCCAAACTGTCAAACTGCCAAAATGAACCAGTTGGAATAGGTGGGAGGTCACTGACATCCATCTAGATCATTCCTTATCATATTTAGATAAGTTAGGGATAAATGGTACTATAATGAAACAATCATGCTCATTTACAACATCAGTTATGCATCCCCTATTTTAAGTCGCATTAGAGAATGTTAAAATCCCTTCAATAATATTCCAAATAACCATCATTTTGATATAGAAATTACTCATCATATTCATTTAATTTTATTGATTTTAGGGATGTAATAAATCCTTGAAAATCCTTAGAGTGATCATCACCAATATGAGTGATTTTTTGAATGGCATGATTGGATTCCTCTTCATACATAGAAAAGTTATGAAGACAAGAGACCACATGCTAACATTATCATATTTATTAAGAATTTCTCCTTTAGTTACATTCTATCTTTATGCAATCTATCAACTCTAAGTTGACTTCAATATAGAGGTGTGAGATAAGAGCATTGTTTTACTACACAAATAAATGCACAATATTAAAAATGAAGTTGAACTATGACAATATTACTTGGCCACTATAAACATTACATTTTATCTTTTGTTTCACACCATTTCACCACTACATTTATCTTCTATATTGCACACCATTCCTTTATATTATTAACTCCAAATATTTGAAGAAATCCTAAAATTTCTAAGCCTTCTCAACTTTGAACGCCCATAACATTCTCATACTTAAAGTTGAAAGTATGTGATATGAATATGTTCAGTGTGGTCCTATAAAATATCTATGAAATAATGTAGTCAAAGTTTCATTAGGGAATCCCTAAACAAAATTGAAATATTTGAAAACCATTAATCCTTTAAGGGATGTTTTATCAAAGTCACACTACAATAGAGAGGAGTCGCCTCACTACTACAACTATTCTACTAAATTTTTCCTTCATCTTTGTACTTTTAGTTTATCAGAAAAATTACTTTGGACCAACATATTAGTCATTGTCATCTATGATAGCCAAAAATAAAGTAGGAAATGACACATGTAGTTAGATTTCAAACGACCTAAGGACATGTTGGTTACTTCTTTCACTAACTCAGGTTATGATCTCAACCATGTTTCCAACAAAACCCTCAAAACTGTTGGTCCTCTTGGAAAACTAGAAGGAAACACTGTACACAGGGTGCACAACGCATTCTCACCTGAGATAGATTTTATGGGGGACTGCAATACTCAAGTGTTTGTAGTTTAGGAATGAGTGGGGATTTTGGTTAGATTAATCTCCTTATACATCATTCTTGTTTAATCATTCATCTACTTCTATGATTCATTCCTCTTTAAACCTATGCATGCATGTTGATATAACTAATTTACACATTTATTCTTGAACTAATTATTAACAGAAAAGTAAATCATTCATTATCACTCACATATAACACAAGGTTTATGATGGTTCACCCCCTCCTGGGGCTACATCCAAAAATATCTGGCTTCTTTTTTTTTCTGCTGCAAAATATTGTGCGACATGCAATATATCTTCAGTGTTACAATCAAAATGAGGGTAATTACCCTCTAGGAGACTGACGAGATCACACCAGGATCTTCATCCCGTGACCTAACCCTCAAGGACTAACTTATTCAGCTCTACCACAAAAGTTATTACAATCAATGGCTTCCCAACCTACTGAATCTCAATAATCAACTGACCAACCTCGACCTAGACATCCTAGGTCCTTATTTATACTACTTTATAGGCTTATATTTGTTACAATATTTGTCAAAAACACTAACCCTAACATGGTTAGGTATGTCTGCATGCACACCGTGTTTCTTTTCCTCTTGCATGTCGCTTTTCCTTCTTTTTCTACATGTTTATTTCCTTCCACCTATTGTTGCTTTCCTGCCACATGTTGTATGCTCTCTAAAAATAGTTCTTTCTCTCTAAAAATGGGCATGTTCCCAAAATAGATATTTCTCCCAAAAATAGGCTTATGCCCAAAATATACTTTCTTCCCATAATATTCATGTGCCAATAGGCCCCCAACACTAACATGTGGCTCTTCCCGAGCCACTCATGTGGTGCACAATCCCTATACATCCTTTTCCAAGCTTTGAAACTTCTTTTCTAGTTCCTTTCCTTTTTCCTTCACCTGCGTAGCTTTATCTATTAGCACCTTGACCATATATGTTGTTATTTTTCTTGTAGTAATGTTGCGCTCTCTTAATGTTCCTGCACCATCCTTGTCTTATCTTCCTCTAGCTGTGCGATTATCTATGTTTCTTGTTCATGGAGGGGCTCCAATTGGGATTGTCTTTCTTTCTTATTGATCTGTGAACATTTTTAACTTTGTGTGCAAGGTCTTCATCTCCTGGGTACCCTTAAAGCACTTGGTAATGCTCATGGTTTTCTGTCGATGCTTCAACTCCTATATGAAAGAATTGGTTTTTTCCTCTTGTCGGTCCATCTGTTGGACCTTTTCATCTTCTTCCAAAATGGTCCAAATCTTTGCATTTATGTTGAGCAGTTCATCGACTTCCCTTGCTTCCCTTTCCATCTCCTCTATCTGGAGTGCAGTTTGTTGTTCTCTTTTCTCTAAAACCTTAGGAGGGGTCGTAGGATTAATTTTTTATTTTAGTTTTTCGATTTCCTACCTA
>JASDQU010109539.1:136808-152707 GCA_032191745.1 Picea mariana | reverse complement strand
CATTTATGTTGAGCAGTTCATCGACTTCCCTTGCTTCCCTTTCCATCTCCTCTATCTGGAGTGCAGTTTGTTGTTCTCTTTTCTCTAAAACCTTAGGAGGGGTCGTAGGATTAATTTTTTATTTTAGTTTTTCGATTTCCTACCTATATCCCTTAATCATATACAAAATGATCTTTATCTTTTCCTCTGCACTCATATCTGGTGCTTGTGTGCTATTTGAAATGTAGTCATATATCGTTGTTAGCCCCTACTATAGCTTGTCAGTGTATTATTTTTCCTCCTCTTTCTTTGAGGTCAGCTGGTCTCAGGTGATAAATATTATTTTTGTGATGCCCCTACCGACCTCCAAGTTAGTGACATTCACACAGCATCTTGGTTGTATTTCTTGCATTATACTAGCCTGGAATTCGTATAGTGCCTTTGTGGGTATCTGTGCCATGACTACCTCAAAATGGTCAATGTCCCCCATGGGTTTTTGCGCAGCCCCTTGATCAATTTTGACCATTTTCTATGTGACCTTGAATGTATCCCTGCCTTGCACTACTAGTTTAACTATGTCATCTCCTTATTTATGTGCAAGGGCTCAATGTGTCTTTTGATGTTGTTGCGCTATGTCCTACGGTACTGCATGAATTTGTAATTGTTGTAAAGTTTCATGTAATTCTATGAGTTTGGACATGATATCTTCTCTCTGTTCTTCTGCAATGTGGACCACCTCTTCCCCCCTATCCTAGACCATGTCTACCACAAACTCAACATCATCCTTTGTCAAGGTGATGATTGGATCCTCCTTGGTGTACTTCATATTTTTTTCCATCTCCTCTACCTACATTTTCTTTCTTTTTGTTTATGAGGGTTGCACCCCACTCGTCGTTTCCTATGCCCTTTCCTCACCAACTTGAGATGTGTTCCCCTTCTTGGCATCATGTTCAATGTCTGTCTTAGGTATTGTTGATGTTCTCCTTGGCCTATTTGGAACTATTCTTTTTCCTGATCCCTGAGTGCATGCTGCAAAATTCCTAGTGTTAGTAGCTGGTTTGTTTGTCTTTGTTTAAGGACCTACTTTGAATTTCCAATTATGTTTGGTTGATTGTGTTGTGGCTATCCTTGTTGTTGGCTTTTCTACTAGCATCTTCCACCGAGCTGGAAAATATTTTATTATCCAGTCAATATCTTGCCTTGTGAAGCAGTATTGCATCTCCACCCATTCCATATTGGGATCTCTTGTGGCCTGAATCCACATGTGGTGCATGGATGCCTTAAACATGGTTATCCATTCAGTTTCTTGGACCAGTTCCACAAGAATGTGCCACACATTGGTTGTGCATTGTTGTATCTCTTCTAGTAGCATCGTGAACACTATGATATTTTCCTTTTGATTTTTATTGTCCTTAGCCTGCCAGACGGATTCATATCTGGTTGTGTAGGACTTCCCTTTCCTATATATAAAGGATGAAAATTTTGTCTCCTGCCATCCTGCCAAATATATGTGGATAATGAGCCAAGAATAATGGAACTTGGTTCCATTATGTTATGCATCCCTGCAATTGATCAAGAACTAGTTGTGCACCCACTGTGGGTAATCTTGTAATTTTGGTGATCAACATCACATCGAGCTATACCGACCTATCCATCCAAAGGATGCCACCATGTACCCAGGATAGAAACTGTTTGATGCAAATCCCAACATTTTTTCCATGCCCAATGTGCAGTATGTCTAGGAGGTTTATTATCCCAGAGTTGTAGAGCCCTATTATCCATTGTGCGGGATCCATGATCGGTTTTTCTAGGGGTCCAATTTCCCTTGTGTTTGCTAGGTAGGCTTCCTCGACTAAATCTGGGAATTTTGTTGCATCATGCACATTGTGGTTTGAGTACCTTAGTTTAGGTACTTTTTCAACAATGTCCTCCACAATGATCACCGTGTCTAAAAGGTAGGGAAGTGTAATGTTATTTGGCATCCTACACCTTTCTTTTCTTCCTGATGGTAGTTGGGCCTTCTTTTGTTGTTTTTGTGTCATATTCTTCCCCCTCAGAGTCTGGTTGGTTGGTGATGTCCTCGAAAACACTTCCTCTTTGTCACAACATTGTTTTTGACCCTTCATTTCATCGGTTTTAGCCGATGTTATGGGATTAGGGTTTGTAATACCATTTAGAGTCCTAGAACTCTACCCTACTTCCCCTTATTCTAATATCGATGTTTCCTCCTCGACCCTTGTCACACTAAGTGACTCTGTCTCGAAAGTGGTGACATCTTTGAGCTCGACAATGTTCTCGGGATCCACCATCCTTTCCTTCCTCTGTTGGCCTTGTCAACTAACCCACATGTACTTTCATGGAGCTCCCAACTTTGGTGGTGTCATGTTATATTTGATTCGAAGATTTTCTCTCTTTTTCACACAATTATACCTAGGGAACATACTTGTATATTGCTCATTGCTGAAAAATCATTGTCGAGCTAAGGCATGCGTTTCACACTTTATAGACCCAGTCGTAACTATTTTTAAATTTTTTCATGCATTTGCGCCGAGTCCAATTTTTCCTGCGTGCTGTATTTTTATGTTGTTGCAGTAATTATTGCACACAAAGTTTTTCCCACTTTCCTGTTGGTCAAACAACTTCTGGCTCTTTTTGTATTTTTCTTCTTTTTATATTTTTGTATTCCTTTTTCTTCTTTTTCTACTTTTTATTTATTTTTATCAGTTTTCTTTCCTAATATCTAATATAGTACACTACATACATGGTTTTATTACCTCGCTATATATTTTTAAGCGTTAGGAAGTCAATTTTCCCTATATAGTTTCAGTCAACTACCGTTGATCATTCCTGTCAGTTACTTTCCTTCCAAGTACTCTAGCTTCATAGATCCTCCATATGTAATAGTCTTTACTTTGTATGGTCCTATCCAATGCATTATGAACTTACGAGGGTGTTGAAAAAATTTGCTATCATAGAGAAGAACTAGGTATCCCTCCTTAAATATCTTGCTTTTAATGTGTCTATCATGCCAGGATTTTTCCCTTGCTTTCTGTAATTCTTGGTTAAATCCTACCAGAATCTTGTCATCTTCCATTTCCATTATTTTACTTAATCTCTCCTGTATTGCACCTCTTCCTGTCATGTTGGTAATTGCTGCTACACGTAGACTGGGTACCAGAAATTCTAATGGCACCACTACTTCATGTTATTACACCAATATGAATGGTGTATTCCTTGTCATATTATTGCATGTGATCCTGTATTCCCATAGTACTGTTGATATTTTCAAGTCTCAATCACTCGTTTTAACATTGCAGATCTTAGCCAAAGAATTTTCCAAAACCTTATTGAAAGCTTTTATTGGCCCATTTGCCCGAGGATGATATGGTGTACTCTTCTGGTGATATAATTCAAACTCCTTAGTCATATCCTTGATGGTATTATTAATAAAATGAGTGCCTTGGTCACTCATCAAAATCCTGAAAAATCCAAATCTATTGATCACCTGCTCAAATAATTTTTTTATTTTTTTTTTGCGCTACAATCTATGAATGGTGTTGCTTCTTCCCATATGGCTAGTTATTTGGTTGCAGTAATGATATATATAGCTCTTGACCTTATTTATGGTGGATTAATACGTCCAACAAAATCGATTTCCCATTTTTCAAATACCTCGAGAGTTACTTGTGGTTTTAGGGGCATTTTTTCCCTCCTGTTGAGTTTTCCAACCCTCTGACATACATCACAGTTCTGGCAATACTCCTTGGCATATCTATGAATTGTTTGTCACCATAGTATTGTGCACAATACCTTATGTGCGGTAGCATTTCCTGCATAGTGTCCTCTAAATATACCTTCATGAGCTTATGTTAAAACCTTAGGTCATTCATGTTCCAATACACACCTTCTCAAAATTCTATATGCACCCATGTTGTATAAATGTCCTGAAATGAGTTGAAAGTATGCATCTCTAAATACCAGGTTTTTCTTCTATGTAGTGATAAATTCATATGGAACAACTCTTTAACTTAAGTATTCAATGATATCAACGAAGTATTCATCAACTATCTATACTGAAAATAAAGTTTCATCAAGGAAGTTATCTTCCAAATTAGTAGGTTCTTCTACATTGGTTACCCTTGACAAGTGATCAAGTCCTACATTCAACTTCCCTGGTTTGACTATTACTTCAAAATTGAATTCTTGGAATAATAACAACCATCTACTGTTGTGGTGGGAAATCCCCCTACGGACTAGCAAATAGGGTTATATTATGCATGCAGATATGACCAAAAGAAACCTACTTTCTACCTTCATCCCCAGACCTAATCCCCATTTCTTTTTAGTGAATACATGGTTATACCAACATACCTTGTTCCGGATGGTTGATGTCGATCCTTCTTCACACTTGACCGCTTGTTGGCAGCTCTCCTCCCAAGGCTGACCTGCATACAAAACAAGCAACAAACTACACATCCATTTTACCTACAGACTAATGGGTTAGAGATTCATACATATATTTACTGAACTATGAAGAGCTCATATAGTGGGACGGGAAAAGCATTTCTTTATTATTAACTTTAATGAATCAACTTACAACGTTGAGACTGGCCACTGCTCTGCAAATCCTAATCATGGGCTCCTTTTTAAATGTCCTCCAACTTCTTTGCTTTGTATCTCTTCTTGCACAAGGATGGCTAAAGGGTTGGGATAGTGGGAATATGCAATTGGACAGAGTTTCTTTACTCTTATTCTCCTCCTCCAAATGGGACCCCTAGCCCTTCTTTTATAGGCTAGAAGAAGCTAGGTATTTGGATGAACCCTCGGCCATGCATGGTCGAGAGTTTCAGTTAACTCACCCAAAGCTGTGTGTTCCATCAGAAACTTTCCTTTTTTCGTGCTTTTGTCAGTCCACGTGGGTTGTTTGAGGTCACCTAGCATGTACACACGTGTAGTAATGGAGTAGGGCATGTGGGACCTTATAAAAAAGGTTTTTTAAAGAGTTTTTCATCAGTGCTTTTGGAAAAGAAGGGATCTAAGATGGCATGATGTCAAGTAAGCATGTATGGTGCAAATTAGGGTTATAACAGATGCCCCCTAATGTGTGAGGTCAGAAGAACATCTGATGGCCGAAATACATTACCAATCTTTACTGATGTTCCAAACAAGTGAGCTCAGGGACCAGGAACTGG
The DNA here is from genome assembly GCA_032191745.1 of Picea mariana. NCBI lineage: Eukaryota > Viridiplantae > Streptophyta > Pinopsida > Pinales > Pinaceae > Picea > Picea mariana. Next base: position 147,536 of record JASDQU010109539.1, on the reverse strand, counting down.
GAGGCGCCGTCTGCAAAATAACAAATGTCTCACCGAGGCGGGCATACCCATGCTCGGGATAAAATAGAATTATGGCTACCAATCAAATACACTATAGATCCATGTCAAATAACTATATAAAGTGTAGCCGTGAACAATAAATAGCGGAGCTACATCTCAAAATAAAAAAGATATACCTATAGAGTATCCATCTTCTAGAAGCTGATACGGCCTAATGGCTGGAGATGAGATCTTCAAAGCTTGAGCAACAACTTCAAAATCTTCAAAAATCAAGGTAGAAGTGTAATATGGGTGTACGACTTCACTACCGAGAGGTCTTTGACGGCTCATCCGTCATGGACTATATAATCTTGATGATCAGGCTGAAGGCTTCATTGATTTCGAGCAAGGACTTGATTGGAAATTCAGGATGGCCGGGTATGAGGGAAAGAGACAAATTCAGAGGGGCCAACTCAAGCTTGGTAGAAACTTCCTTTCAAGAAAAACACGACAAATGATGAGACTTAGGCAACTTGGCATTAATCATAAGTTTACGAAGCAGGAGGCAACACAAACTCTTCATATGTTTGGAAGAATAACCAAACAGAGGAGGAAACAAATCTATGTAGCGAGAACAACTTCCTAAGGTCGTATTACATCCCATAGTTTGATGAACAAACAGACAGATGTGCTTTATCCAAGGGAGACTCATTATGCTTCCAATAAAGAAAATACTTTTCCCTTCCTCTTTTTGGGGTATATTTGATTTTTTTGTCTTTTTCAATAATTTTGGAAAAAAGAATAAAGGAATGTTACGTTACAATGGAGGAATGAGTGTGAAAAACATACAAGCTCAAGGCACAAGAACAAGACTGATGTTCAGAATAATGATACTCAGGAAAAATCCTCTGGGGACCAAGGGTGTTAAGACGCAGAAGAAAAGTGCTACAAGGCTGGCGTATAAGGTATGCAAATGTGGTTAACAAAACACACAATGGTAACGTTCTTCGATGTAAGTTTAACGAGCCCAGAGAAGGTAAGATCGGTGGTTTTTCATATTTAGAGAGTCTGAAAAATCATAAAAGAAGACTCCATTAGGGTACCTTTTTCGAAGATAGTCTAGTCGGTTCGAAAAAGGGGTAAACTAGCACCGACAAGACATCTACTTCAAATTTCAGTTTAACGAGTGTGAATGACCACAAGATCGCTCGACAATCTTTTCATGTTTAGAGAGTCTAAAAAGGGCTTAAAAGAAGACCCGTTATTTTTTGGGAGTCCTGAGGGTGAGGTCAAGAGTGAAGAAGAATCATGCAAATAAGGCTGAAACTCATATTCAGGAAAAACTACAAGGACTCACGAGCCTACAGTGTTTTAGAGACAGCATGGATACCATAATGCAACCAGGATCTACCTAGGGCATCCATGTTTCGGTAAGCTCTACCACCAAATCATGACAGTTCTAAAGAAGCTATGATGGTTTCATGTCACAACCTGATGGGATTGATCCTATGGTGAAGGAAAAAGACAACGAGATACAAAATTCAGGGTAGAAACCCAATCTATATGCTCAAGTTGATCCTCGAAAAAACAATTTCATGGACCGTCGAAAATTGCTCAAAACTCCAAAAAACTGTCCCAATACCCGATCGTATCCCTCCTATGCAACTCCTAAATCACTCTAAATGGTTTTTGGTATAAATAAAATGATAAGGGAGGCCAAAAAAGTGACAAAAAGAGGCCAAAAAGTCTATAAATAGAAGCTGGTAGCTCATTATCACCATTGCTGATTTGGAAATTGACCGTGGAGACAAAAGACCAACTTTGATAAAAGTGGTGATTCTAGGAGCTACAGTGGATGAAACGAACTTCTATCTGGACCAAGTAAGTACAAACTCTCTTATATTTCATTTTAAGCCTTTATTTTTGCATTAGGTTTCATTTTTTAGGGGGGCGTCGACCTTTAAAAGGTCGGCCCTAGGTCCACATGGGCTATACTAGAACAGGCCGTGTGTACATTTGGACAGAGTAAACTCTGCATGCGTGTACACATGACTGTCACCATTACAGCATGCGTGGGCCCCCTTATCAAAAAAAGGCTTAAAACACAAGGGTTAACCCTCCTGAACCTTGGTGTTTTGCAGGATGTATGTCCACTGGAGAGAAAGAGAGCATGAAGAGGTTAGTTAGTTGGTCGGGGAAGACCCCAATGTTGTGGCTACTTTGATGCAATTTGGGTTACACAAGTTTTTCCTATGTCCTTTTATGTGGGCACAACCTAGGCTACTGAATTCCTTGGTTGACTACTGGCATCTGGATGCAGAGGCATTCATGTTAGAGGGGCAGTCACTGGTGCTCATGGTCGAGGACATTTACTTTTTGATTGGCCTCTCCAGGAGAGGGGAACCAGTCAACTTCCGGACTTTTCCTTCAGGGCTGCATAACATAGCGGAATTGATAGGTCTATACTGTGTAGATGATACAGACCGCTCAAGCACACAGGTGTCCATAAGAAAGATCACTGACTTATCGCTACAAGCGATAGTATTGCTTATTAGGCAAATTACTGGTTCTACTGCTCTACATTAGGCTTCCCGTGCACAGATGAATTGTGCAGTCCAGTGCTTAAATGCACAAGTTTTTGATTGGAGTACCACATTGCTTGAGTGTATGAAAAGGCAGTTGACAGATTTCTGTTTGCGGACACATAAGAACTTCGGGTTCGGGACCACTCTGTGTTCGTTCTTTTTTGAGAGAGTTCTGAGTTTTAGTCCTCGAGTAGTGGTATGAGGACATCAGGCCTCTCTTCCAGTTGTGTGTAGATGGGCAGTATTACTACCACGACAGGGTGGTGGAAGGACCAATGAGTCCTTCGATGATAACTTCTTCACGTGGTTGTCACGACAGATCCCAGTTATAGAGGATTACCTCTATGCTGCGATTGATTCCTTGAGAGACCCTGAGATACCAGTACCTCCTAGTGAGGAGCGAGGGGAGATGGGTAAGTCTCCACCTTTGTAGTTTTTTTGTTAAACATATGTAATTTTTATGTTGTTTTTATTATATATATCATTTTTTTATATATACCAGAGTAATTAATGGATATGTGTTCGTTGTGTGCAGATGTGGGACTAGTGTGACCGACTGACTATACAAGGAACATACATCATCCTCGGCCAGGGGACGCACCTGCCGCTGCAGGGGGACCAGCAGTAGCAGGAGATATTCTAGCCAGGGAGGCTAAGAGGGTATTGAGATGAGTCGAGCAGAACTTTACTGCACTCACTCGCATGGTCCCGATGGCAGAGATTGAGGACCTGCCACCATCTATGCAGCCTCATGTAGTAGGGGCACCATGGACCTGGGTTTGGTTGTTTTGGTGTTTTGCCAATGCTATGGACTAGTATAACAGGGCCCACAGGCCTTGACCTTAGCTAGACATTTTTACGTGTCATGAGCACTACTTGTATATATTTTTTGAGGGCAGAATCCCTGTGACTCATTATTAGTCATATTTTTGAGGCACTTGCATCCATCTATGTACTCCAGTTACTTTATGATATTATATATGGTTTTTTTTATTTTGTGTTTTATGGATCATGTGTGCAAAAAATGTATTTACATGTTTATGTGAATGTGATTTCATATGTGTGCAAGATGCCAATCTAAAATTTGATTATCTAGAGTAACTGTAACTTGGTTTAATCTCCTACAAACATGAAAATATGTAATATAATCAAAGTTTCATTCTAAGAGACGTACCCTAAGGAATCGTTGGTGTAAAGTTGGATCATGAACCCGATATACTCTGTTTAATTGAGACACAACTAGTTGAGCGTCGAGATAGACCCGGAGATGAGAGATACCCAATGAAAAAGCGTCACAAAGCAACTCAATAACTACACTATACTCGGTGACATTATTTGTGGTGTCACCTAAGCATATACCTCTGGAAGATAATAACTAGCCTTGAGGTGTAAAGATTACCCAAGCTGCGTAGGCAAGACTCCGAGTGTGTCGACTAGCACCATCTGCATACCCAATGAACACCTTGGAATCACTTGACATCTGCCATAGTGATGAAAGATAACATCAACGACACGTCCATAACACTAAAAGGAACTAAAAAGTAATAGTACAAAGACTATACATATGTTACAAAAAGTTACCCAAAGTGACCTGCCTATGAGTAATACTTCTTGAGGTAGAGCCCATCTCTAGGCTCTGCCAAAGCATTCCCTTCAAAGTCAACTCTACGATAAGCGCCCCTTTTTTAAAACCTCTTTTATGATGAAAGGTCCGAACCACATGGGTTTGAATTTTCCTACCCCTAGGGGGTCCTTATCTTGGTCATAGACCAGGACAAGGTCACCTTCAAAGAAAATCTGAGGACAAACGGACCTATCATACTAACACTTGACCTTATGTTTGTGAGCCTCGTTGGCCAGGGCTGCATCACGACACTGCTCATTGAGCTGCTCAAGGTATACTAACCATTCTTCATGTGAGGAAGTGTCTGGAAATAACTATACTACCAAATTTAGAGATGGGATCTGACATTTGATAGGAAAGACTGCCTCCAACCCGTAAATGAGTTGGAAAGGTGAGAAATCGGTTGCAGTCTTAACAGATGTTCGGTAAGCCCATAATGCCGAGTATAACATCAAATGCCAATTTGATTTGGCTGAGTTGATCGTTTGCTGTAGAATGGTCTTAAGAGTTTTGTTCACAACTTCCACCTGACCATTTGCTTGGGGGTAGTAGGATGACGAATGTTCCTGCCATAACCCAAGCTTTGACGTTAACTTGGTCATCATCTAGTTCTGAAAGTGACTTCCATGGTTAGTGACAATCTCTCTTGGGACGTCGAACCTTCCTATTATCTGATTGAATAAAAAGAGTGTTGCAGTCTCTCCATCATCTTTAAACGCTGGCATAGCTTCAACCCACTTTGTGAAGTAGTCTACAACTATGATGATATAGCGGTGCCCCCTTGCCAAAAGAGGGTTGCATGTAGTGTAATCAATCCCCCACTTGGTGAAGGGGCCAACTGTGATGACATGAAACATGGGAGCGGGATGTGCCCTCATCTTCCGAGAGAATATTTGGCACGAATGGGACTTCTTGACTGATTCAATACAATCCTTGATAAGTGTCGGCCAGAAGTAACTTGCTCGAAGAATCTTTTGGGCTATCGCCAACCCAGACAAATGACTGCCACAAGCTCTAGTATGGAAATCATTAAGAATGTTAATCAATTATTCATGAGTGAGACATCAGCGTAGGATGCATTCTACACCTCTCCGATACAATGTATCATCAAGTATGAAATAATTCTTAGCCTGATGGCATATGCGTCGATGCTCATCACGAGAAGTAGTTGTGGGGAACTTCAAAGTCTGAATATAGATAAGTATATCTCCGTACCAGGGATCAGAAAGATATCTCCTCTAATAAGAGACTCTTCGGGCACAAGATCACCTGACTCAACCAGAAGTTTTGAAATAAGTTTTGCAAAGACCAGTGACTTTTTGGACTTCACTGAAACGAAATCTAAGTCAAACTCCTAGAGGATGATTATCCATCTACTAATTTTTCCACCTATTACGTGTCATGTCAACATGTACTGAAATGGATTTACAACAGCAATGATGATGGTCTTGCGAGACAGAACATAATGATGGAACAATTGAACAACATGGACTGCTTCCAACGCAAGTTTTTTGATATGAGAATAATTGAGTTCCGGTCCTACGAGGCCTCATCTTAGGTAATAGATGACATAATTGGTGAAAAAATCATCTTCTTGAACTAAGACCATGCCAATGGTTGACTCTACTACAATCATATATACTAAGAAATCTTTGTTATAGTTAGGTGGCTGGAGCAGAGGGGAAGTTGTGAGTGCATGTTTCAATGCGTCGAAAGAGCATTGGGCTGCATCATCCCAACAAAAGGGAATGTATTTTTTAAGTAATCGCATAAATCCCTTGGTGATCTTAGCGTAGTTAGCGATAAAGCGTCTTAGAAAATTTTCCTTGCCTTGTAGACTCTGAAGTTGAAGGATTGTGCATGGGGAGAGCAACTAAATTATTGCCTCAACCTTGAGAGGATCAACCATGATCCCTGTTGTTGACACTATGAAACCTAACAATCGTCCCGACGTTACGCAGAAGCTGCACTTGTTTGGATTCAAGCAAATCTGAAAGTAGCAACAATGTTCAAAGATAAGTTGGAGGTGTGTGGGATGACCCATTCTCTTGCGAGATCGAGATGCTAAATCATCTAAATAGGCCTTGATTATATGCTTGAGGTCATGGAAAGCAAAAGACATGGCCCACTGAAAGGTGGCTCCAACATTTTTGAGACCAAAAGGCATCTTACAATACGCGAATGTACCCGATGGACAGATGAATGTCATTTTGTGTTGGTCTTCGGGTTTGATTTGGATTTGATTATATCCAAAAAAACCATCCATAAAAGAAAAGGCTTCGCAACCCACACATTCATCAATGATCTGGTCTATGAAAGGTGTGGGAAAATTATCTTTGGAACATGCCTTGTTCAAATCACAGAAGTCGGTACATACACGAATCATGCCTTCTTTTTTATTGACCGGCATGGGGTTTGAAACCCATTGGGTCAAATGGATAGGATAGATAAACCCGACTTTTAACAATTTCTCAACCTCAACCTTAATGGCTGCTGCTTTCTTAGGATTAACTAGATGAAGCTTCTGCCAAACAGGCTTGGCATCAGGATACATTTTTATTTCATGTTTAACTATTTTTGGATCAATACCTGGCATTTCCTCATAAGACAAGGCAAAAATGTCACAGAATTCTTTGAAAAGATCTGTGTAGAGTTGAATCTCTCTGGGGGAGCAGTCAACTCCGACGAAAACATTCTCCACGAAACTAGGGTTTTGGGAGATATTGATCGGTATGTTTTCAGGGATGGTTTCCATATTACCCTCAGCATAAACTTAGTGGGTAGCTAAGAGATTAATAGGACAAAACCGATCTCTCGTCATAGTCACGGTGAATTCTCCTGCTTCAATTCGGCTTAACTTTGGGAGGAAGTATGATCTGTGATGAAGATCTTCCCAGGGTTTTTTTGGACTATTCATTGCTTCAATTATTCCTTTGTCAGAGGGCAAGACCAAGTCTAATGAATCGGTGCCAGTGAGAGAACCCTGAGCCCAAATACGATCTAGAAGTGGATCGAACTCTTGTGTAGGAGTTGGATTAGTGTTAGATGAATCTTGTTGGACTAAAGAGTACGTTACTTTAGCTATGGACAAGGGAATGGACATGCCCGGGTGCCCTGTACCATCCATCATGGCCGATGGGGAAGGAAGTACCCACGGATCGTCAAAGTAAGTCATGTGGAATGACTAAATTTGAAAAATCTCAACTTTATGGTGATTGGATATAAACTTGATATCACCTTGGGGGGGTGGGTAATAGAAGGTACCCATCAAAGATGGGGACAAACCGACCCCCACGTTGACGACACCTAGTTGAGGATTATTAATCATCGGAACCATGGATGCCCCCAATGCAGGTTCAGGTCTAGAGAAAGACAATTGATTGATGGTCACAATCTAGCCCTCGTGTGGAAACAACAAGACCCAAAAAACTGTAGCAACCACAACTTGCATGGCATAAGTCCAACTCCTTCCTAACAAGAGATTATAGTCGAGGGGGGCATTGACTACCTCTACTTCGACACACACAGTCTTCCCTCCTAACTGCATGGGAAAAGAAGGAAGGATACCATGTGGTTGGAATGAATGACCATCGAAAGTGGTGAGGAGAGTAGATGACAAAGACAAAATGGGCTGGCCAATGACCTTCCAACATGCCAATGACATAACGCATGTCGAGGCACCCTCATCAACCACCATGCGGAAGATATTTCAAGGGATAAGACACTACTATCTAAAACGCTACGTGGTAAGGCAAATGAGGTTTTAAGTCAGTTGTATCTAGCATGATTGTACCCAAATTACAAGTCTCGATAGATCCTAAAGCAGTTAACAAGGCTTTCCTTTGGGAAGGGCAACTTTGGAGGACTTCCAAAGTGGACATCGCACAAGGGGTTTGTGATAAATCTTCCACCACAGAATAGTTCTGGGTAGCCCTTGCATTTGGGTTTTGAGAGGCTTTTTTGAATGCACCTTTGGGGATGCGTGTCATTGTTTCCTCAACATATTCTCAATCTGTAGAGGAAGAGATGTGAGTTCGGGTTCTTTTCCCTTCTCAGAAGTGCTTGGTTTACTATGTTCCTGCGCTCTAGTCGATATAAAAGCATCACCCTTCACCATATATACATTCGTGGATGTGGGGTTGTTCAAATATGGAGAGGGTCCTTGGCTGCCCCCTTACGTGCTTGCAGAGGCATGGGTTAGATTTTTCCCATGTTGGAAAGGATTGGTTAACACAACAGGTTGTTGCTGTGTCACAAAATTTTGGGCCTCTGCAAGCCAAAGACAAAGGTGGGTTGGGTGGTCCTCTATGCACAGGTTGCATGGATACCTCACCTTCCATTTCTCAATATTTCCCCCGCCAGCATTATTGGTGGGTTTCTTATCCCCCTTACCCTTCTTTCATTGTTTTTTCTTTCCTTCAGGATGCCGGGTGGCCTTTGGATTAGTCGATTGCACTTTGTGTACAACCGACCTTTTGGTATGGGGAGCAGCCAAAGCAGTAGTTTGGCTGGCCACTGTGTGTTGTATAGACAATTGTTGCAACTGATTCATTAGTTTCTCAGTGGGATTTGTTTGTGCTGAACCAACAATACCATCAGCATGTGGTCTAGCTCTCTGTCTGGTTTTATCAAGTATTGAGCGTGGTGTATATGGAAAGATCTTGTATAATAAACTGGACTGAGAATAGATTAGCTCAAGTTGTTGAGCTCTCATGATGGCATCTTTTTCGGAAAATACTCCTGATGTCGCAACATCTTTGGACAACTGTGGGAACAAAGACTTAAGAAACCACTCGAGTAGGAATGCTGGTGGGACTAGTACCTTAATTAAAATATTTCTGTGTCTCCATTCTCGAATGTGATCAGAGATATGGTCCGCTTTAGTTTGTGAGAAATTTGCCAGCAATTTGGTGCGAACGTCGTATCTCACAGGCAACTAGAAATGGTTTAGGAAAGCCATCGCTAGTTCACCAAAGGAATATTATCTTGAGCGGTTGAGCTCAATGTACCATTTCATGGCACTCCCAGTGAGAGTACATTGAAACAGTCACAACTGTACGAAATCATATTTCAACGAGTTAGATGAGAACCAAAGATGGAAGGTAGTCACATGATCTCCTAGATCTTCGTTAGGCTTGGCTTTGAACTTTGGGATGTACGAAGGCAACTTTGTTAGCATAGGAGTCCAACACAGATCATGACAAATAGTGTCATTCAACAACCTTGTCAAGTCTAGAAAATGCAAGGTTTCCAAGAAAGGTAGTTTGGGTTGTTGGTGATAACCTGGGAAAAAGGGGCCTGGAGTTTGACTGGCACCAGGTTGCCAGGAAATGTTCGGCTACTGGCCTGGATTCTGGTAGAAACCATGGCCATGGCCAGCATATAGATTTTTCGTGTGAGGAGACATCAGTGGTGGATTTTTGAAATAGGACATAGATGGTTGGGCATGCATTACATTCAAAGGACTTTGGGAAGGATTGCTCCATGTCGGTCCCGTGGGGATAGGCATAGTGCTTTGTCCGGGGTTCTATTGATTGTGGGAAGAATTACTCCAGATTGACATTCTGGATGAGGGAACGGATCCCTGCCAAGAATTCCAAGGTCCTTAAGTGGAAGAAGTTCCTGGGTGTGCCCTCTGTGTAGCAATAGTACCCTGCATAGGAATAGATTGTCCAAAACTGAGATTTCCCCCAGTTGGGAAAGTAGCTGACGAGAAGGCATTGTTACCAAACGCATTGAACAAAGAAAATGGAGTCAAACCTACTGACATATTATGCGAAGGTGGTCCTTGACTCCCCACTCCAAGTACACTATGGTGTGCAGGTTGCCTGATAGTTTGTTGATGCGAGCCACCGAGTGAAGGGGAAAAAGGAGGTATATGACCTCTCCCATAAGGGAAAGCGTTAAAAGGAGCAGGATTTCCCCCCATGTGTCCTTGTAGAGGATCGTTAGAGCTCCCTGCCCCTAGACCTAAAGTCTGTAAAGTGGAGTAGGAAATTACATGACTTGTACCTGAACTAGGCATCTCGTATGAGAACGGAGGGCCTGTCGCACTTGATGTGAAAGGGATTGTGGCTGCCGCCAAATATGGGATCGAACCACTGCGCGATGTAGTGGTGGTTGAGACCATGGTGGCTCGGAACAGTGATGGTGGGTTAGGAGGTGGAAAATCTCCTGTGGTGAAAACCATAGTGGGAATTGAAGAATTCCCAGAAGAAGTAACAACATTTCTTTCCATTGTTGTGTGCGACACTATCTGGCACTCGTAAGGATGAATCGGTATAATGGTGGGTGTTGAAAGATCACTGGTGGAGGTTTCAACCAGACCAAAAGATTGTGCTCCAAGGTCTAAAATGGTCAATTCCTCTGGATGTTGGTCGAGCACAATTTCTTGTGACCCGATTGCTTCAAAAGATCTTTGTTGGTCTATCTTTTGCCTTAGTGGTGGCGAGGGTGGCTCCAGTGTAACCAGCGGCAGGCCAAGAAGACTTCGTGACCGCGGAGCTCATGATCCTCCACTGTGTGAGAATATCAAAGACA
>JASDQU010109539.1:101239-122687 GCA_032191745.1 Picea mariana | reverse complement strand
GCTTTTATGATAAGGAAGTTTTGATGGGTTTTCTTCCCCTAGAGGGTTTCCCAAGATAAATGTTGTGTCTATTGTGGATGTGTATTTCTCAGTGATCTCGTGGTTATTATGCTCTTGTCTTTATGAAATGCAAAGAACTATAATGATAGCATAAACATTAACACCTAAAAACTCCCTTTTTTGTACTTGGTTGCAATGGATGAGACCTTACTCTGATTTCTCAGGGTTTAGTATCAAGAAGGCTTCCACTATAAGCCTGAATATATTATCATATTAACCATATGGACTTATCTCTAAATCCCTATAAGAACCAATCTATTTCCATGGGAAAGGGGAGAAAGATCTAGGAAAATTACTCTGGCATTTTGGTGGCAAAGCTTGGGCAAGGAGCTTGGAAGAAAGACATATCTTCAGTTTACACTTGTAAATTGTAATATTGCTTACTTGATTAATAAAAGATATGGTGGATGTTTCCCTCTAAATGATTGTTCATGTAAGTTTTTTGTGTTCATTGGTAGAGAATTGATATATTTGTAGATTATGACATATTATCAAGTTTAGAAGCATCTTTGCTCGTATCTTTGTTCCTTCCTTAGGTATAGGAAAACCCTAAGGGAGCTCATCTCCTATAGTGTATAAAATCCCTACAACAGATTGACGACCATACCGAGGAAATTTCCTCTCATGTGCTTTTATTCCTTCTTTACATGCTTTCTTTTTGATATCTTTACTCATTAAAATGTCATGATCTAATTTCCAAACCTTGTGGTTCCCTTTCCCGAGTTCAGTTAAAGAAACCTCTATCTTGGATATGATAGATTTTATCCCAGATCTAAATTTTTCTTTGTTCTCTGAGTTGGTAGCAACCCCCCATACACACAAAGTGACCAAATCCTTCTTGGTCGCGGTTTCCTACCTCTGTAGCAGCGACCATCTCTACTCCCAAGTTTACGAGGAGCGACCATATTCTTTGGTCGCACTATTTATCTTGATGGGTTGCGACATGATTGCACTGTCTCCCTCTGGAGAGAGAGACCGACCCTTTAAACCTATCTTTTTGAAGATTTATCCTTCAAAAAACTCATCCAAACCCTTTCAGACTGGTTTCCTTCAACACTTCAGGCCTGTGTTAAGTCTGTCTCCTTGATTTTGTGTGAATTTGTTTTGTTGAAATTTATGCAATTATCTTCTTTTTGTTGCCATCTTATGTGATTGATAGGTACAAACAAGATCACCTTACTTAATCCTTTTAGTTCAGTAGAAGGTTATTCATAGTTTTCTGAAAATATTTTTCTTGCAAAGTCTACCATTTCATTATACAAGTCTCTCTTTCATTAGTTTGAATGTTTTTCATTTCCCAAATCATTTGAGAAATTTTCAAACTATTGTTTAGACTTAAAATCATTTGGTGTGCTTTAAATTTTCATGCTTGGTTTTTTATTCCATATTTTTCATTCATTTCCGAACATCATCAATTGAAATAAAAGGTTGAAGTAGAATTTTTGTTTCCATTTTCATGTAATTTGAAAAAATAAAAGAAACAAAAAACATTTCATTTAGATTTCTTTAAAATATCATTGAAAAAATTTATGCTTGGTTGAGAATTTCGTAAATCATTGTGTGAATTTGGTTGAAAAAATTGTCCTTTTGTCTCATTTGCAAGAATACATAGAAATCAATATGCATTAGGGTGTTTTCTTCTATAAAAAGAAAAAAGAAAGATACTCTTCTCCCTCTCGTAAATATGATTCATCGAAAGGAAAATTGTTCAAATTTCATACCTTTGCATCCTTTTGGATTCGATTCTTTTCACATCATAAGTTTCACTTCCACGCAACCTTTTGAGTAAAGAACAACCTTAAAAATGAACAAGCCTTAATAAAATTAACTAGAAATTTTCTTTTCTAAGAACACCAACAATAGTATAGGTATAGGGTCTTTGGACTAATATAATTGAGTAAATTGTCCAAGACCACGAACACAAACCATAGAATACTAAAGAGTTCTTAAACCCAAATTGTGTATAGGCATAGCAGAGAACCCCCTCTCATACATGGGATACACATGAGGTCACTTACGAATGGGAAATGAAGATTACCCCTCTGAGGATTAACCATACGTAGTGGAACGATATTATATTGGGGATTATTCTTTAGAATCAATTGTTTCCATCAGGTATCGGAACTTCATGAATATTAAATTCATTCAATATCCTATGAACCTTTTTTTGATCCTCTTGCTCTTAGTCCTCTTGAGGAATTTCAGACTTGATATCTTGCCCATACTGTCAGACCCGATTGTCAATTGTACTCACTCGGAGGTTGAATGTGAGTTGGTAATATTATTTTCCATAATATTTAAGGCCCTTACACAAGGTGAAGGCGAAGGGGAGCCTTCATTGTACCTGGATCAGGCGTTGCTCAAACTCACTCAGACTCCTTGGAGGGAAACCCACGGATAGACCACCGGGAAGCTTGCACCAAGGTGTAATTTTGTTAAGTAGGATGCCAATGTAACAAATCCACCCACTTATCCCCGCCCCTTCTCACATGTTCCCACAATGTTGGATTTCATCACCAAGTAGTGAGCTCATGGCGAGAAGTTTTGGTTTGTTTGTTTGATTTCTATATTTTTTAGGGCGTGTTGCTTATTTTCTTTAGTTGGATTTAGGACTGTCATTCTCATATGTCAATCCTGGTCGACCAAAACTTGCATAGGTCTCGAAGGATGCTAGGTTTTCCTCCACTACATTACAAACTTTTACCTCCCAACTCACCCAAAGATCACCTTCGAGAGGAATTCCATGAGGAAAACCACTCTGAATCTGAAAGTGTCATTACCCCTTTGTTTGAATGCCCAGAAGTAGATAAATTTTGAGAGGATTTTGTACTCCCTGCAAATCCACCCTCGAATGACCCGTTCGGTCCCCTCATTCTTCAGGTAAACTCTGTTGGAGAACCTAAAGTTAGTACTGATTACCAACGTGTACCTCTTGTACCTTCTAAAGACTTCGTAAGCATGGAAACCCAACAAATCCATTTATCATATGGTTACATTACCCCACCAAGGGTTTCGGGTCCATTTGACCCTATGCAAACCCGTGAACAACCCCACGATATCCTCACTAGAGTAGATACAATCATAGACTTTGCTTTCAAACTCTTGCAACTGGATTGATTACATGATTCTTCAAGCACCCCTCACCCCCCATATATGGTATCTCCCATATATTTCAAAATTATTTCCCCCATTCCTCCCCCATTTACTCTACACCACAATTGGATCATCCGAACATCGCCACAACCCAAACATCAATAGTGACATATGTATCATATGTTGTCCCCACCATTGTATCACCACCTTCAAGAACACAACCTTCTACACCCCCCAGTGGGGGAAACCTTTGTTTACCCCATTGTTCTTAGGAGGCAATCCCAAACTCTTTGGACAACAACCTTCATCAGGAGGATTACCTCCCTAAGGAAGCCAACTAATGGGTTTTTTCCAACAAATATCCATGAGCCATCCTTTCACTCGGGGGAAACCCTTGTACCTAAGATAAATGTCTGACCAACATCTTGTCGTGGGGAAACCCTCGACTTCCAGGTCCTTTTTAATAGCGGTATTCCCTACTATCAGGAGCCAACCTTTATCTGGATGGGGGAAACCCCTAACTTCTAGGATATATTCACTCTGGGGGCACCAATCAACTGGGGAGAAACCTACAGCTATTATACAACACACATAATGGGGCCATCCTATTACCTCTACCACTAGCCTACTATATGGCCACCCATTCCCAGGAATAGATAATATTATATGGAACCAACCTCCACAACCTGCCAATCCCACAATTGATGCTCAACTAGGAGGACCCCCTAGAGGCCCACCCTATGATGAAGGACGTCTTGGTGGACCCCTTGGAGGAGAACCCCATGGTGGAGGGGGACCACACTATGGAGGCGAACCTCATGGAGGAATACCTTATGGAGATAGGCCTCTTAGAGGACCACCTTATGGAGGAGGACCCCTTGGAGGACCACCCTATGGAGGCAGACCTCTTGGGGGACCACCTTATGGAGGAGGACCCCCCGAAGGACCACTCTATGGTGGAGGACCCCCTAGCAGACCATATTATAGAGGAGGACCTCCAGAATATCTCCCATATGGAGGAGGACCGCATAACCCACAACACATAACCCTGACGCTAGAGAAAACCAACACTATAATATAATGGAGTATCTTTCTCAAGCCCCATGTGCCATGTCCACCCTCAAAGTATTGCAGAGTTTTCCAACCGAATGAAAATCTTTATTAATAGCCATTAGGGGAATTGGTCCCTCAGATTCAAACATTATCGCTTTTAACGTTGACCAAAGTGAACCCCGCCTTTCACACCAACTTTCATTACAAATCATCATTCGTTCACTTAACAAAAATGTTTTTTGAACCATGATCGATGAAGGTGAAACCACTTGTATTATGTCAATGATTTGTTGGAAATCCTTAGGCTCTCCACAACTTACTACATCAGAAACCATATTAAATGCCTTTGATGGAAATTTTTTCAAACCTCATGGTATCTTTCCCTCCATACCAATCAAACTAGCTAGTAAAACCGTCTCCATCGAAGTAGAAGTAATCAATGCTAATCTCAACTACAATCTCCTTTTAGGTCATACTTGATTTTATGCTATGAAAGTAGTGGCATCCTCTGTCTTCCGAATTATCCTCTTTCCCCACCAAGGAAAGATAGTGACAATAGACCAACTTGATTATTGTACACCTGATGTGCGACTTAACCCCAACACAAATGTACCATTCATAGGTGAGTCAACACTCAAATATGAGAGTATAGGTGCAGGAATATATCCGACCTTTATGGGAACCTTCCCTTTACCTGCACCCAATACCTCTCAAATAGATTCAATCAATATGATCTCTACCTTTTGTGGTAAATCCATTGATTCTTTCGACCCTTGTGTAATTTCTCACTCTTCCAATATCGAATTCTTCAGAGCTACCATTCCTTTATCCCCAGCTGAATTATCATATTCGGCCATCCAAACAATAGACGAATCGCCTAACACTGATTCTAAACTCCTATTATATGAGGATCCAGATCATTTTTCCTCTCCTTATTGGGTTATGCCTAAACATTTCAAGGGTGACTTCCTATATTTCGTCTTCCCATCAGATGAAGCTATAATGGAAATCATGTCTCTTCAAGACCAACCCTGGGAAGACCATCACCATAGATCCTCTTTCTTCCCGAATCAAAAAAGGATAAAAATGCATATTCAAACCCTCGTTTCTACTGATGCCCAAGACCCATCCTTGTTACCCATCACATCATATTCTTATCCATCAGAAGGAAACTTGGGAAATATTTATAAGACTATCTCAATCTATATTTCAATTAAACATGGGATCACATAAAAGATCCAGATAGGTGCATATTTCTCTCCTGAAGAGATTGAATGTTACATTGCCCTTTTTAAAGAGTTTCGCGATATTTTTTTCCTGGTCATATGAATAAATTCCAAGAATTGACCCACAGATCGTTGTTCTCGAAATTAAGTCATATCCTAGAGCCTGTCCCTTTAGAAAACAACTTCGTCCAGTTCACCCATGAAAATTCACAACAATTAAGGCCGAAGTTCAAAAATGATTGAAACTTGGTTTTATCTATCCTGTGCCCCTTACAAAATGGGTCTCCAATAACATACCTGTCGCCAAGAAGCAAGGCATGATCCAAGTATGTGTTGATTATATAGATCTTAATAAGTATTTTCCTAAGGAAAATTTCTCCACCCCCTTCATCGACCATATCATTGATGATTGTGTTAGATGCGATGTATTCTCATTCATGGACGAATTCTATGGCTATAATCAAATCGAAATCATACTAAAGGACCAACACAAAACATCCTTTGTATTCCCATGGGGCACTTTCACTTATCGAAAGTTACCCTTTGGTCTCAAAAATGTTTGAGCCACTTTCCAAAGGGCCATGTCTTATGCTTTCCATGACATTAAACATACCATGCAACCTTATCTATATGACCTACCCACCAAATCTCCTAAGTAGCAAGATCATATCGATCATATAGGAAAAATCTTTATTCGCTACTGATATTACAACATTTGTATTAATCCACACAAATGCATATTTTTTGTGGAATCTAGTCATCTCCTTGGTTTTATCATATCTAGGTTTGGGATTCGAGTGGATCCCCTTAAAGGTGAGGCCATTATCTTTTTGTATCCTCCCGTTACTATTAACCAACTTCATAAATTACAAGGACAAGCAAATTTCTTAAGACGACTCATCGTCAACTATGCAGACATTACTAAGGGTTTCGTACAATTACTTAAAAAAGGTGTTCCATTCATTTGGGAAGAACATGATCCATGTTCTTTTGATCAAATAAATAACATTATTACATCCACTCCGTTATTGAAACCCACAAATTATAAGCAATATTTTACTTTGTATCTTGTGAAATCCATTACTACTATCAGAATAGTCTTAGTCCAAAAAGATGAAGACAATAACGAACATGTTATTTACTACCTCAGTAAAGGATTAGTTGGTGCTGAACTTCATTATCTCTATTTCGAGAAGTTGGCACTGGAAATAGTTTTCGTTGCCCAACGATGACGACATTACATTATGCTTCGAACTACTATCGTTTTATATGATTCCAATCCTATGCAATATATCTTGTCATGACAAATATTGAAAGGCTGCTACTCGAAATGGATTTTCTTATTACAAGAATTTGACCTCGAGTTATCTACCCCAAAATACAAGAAATCCTTAGTCTTTGCATAATTAGTGAACGATCTTACCCGATTCAATGACGAATCAGTGGTCCAAGATCCATTACTCGATGAATCTTTGTTCCTCATCGACTCTTCTGACCCCTGGTATGTAGACATCCTCATTTATCTCCAGACCCAATGCTTCCACCCTCAAATGTCCAAATACGATCATCGTCACATACTCCATCAATCCTGACACTACCTCATCGTTGGTGATACATGTTTCCATCTTGGGGTATATATGGTGTTATATCGATGTGTCATCCATTCAGAATTAGAAAAAAATCTTAATGATTGCAATTCAGGAGCATGTGGAAACCATCTTTTAGGGTTAGCCACTGCCCAGAGATTATTACACGCAGGGTATTTTTGGCCCACAATATTTAAATATTGCATGAATGCAGTCCAAAAATGCCACTCGTGCCAAAAATTTTCTAAGAAAATGTGTGCACACCCCACTCCCATACATCCCATTGTTGTAGTTGGCCCTTTTGCTAAACAGGTCATTGATTTTACCACATGTAAACCCCCTACTATTGTTGGTCATAATTACATAATTGTGGCAGTTGATTATTTCACCAAATGTGAAGAATCCATGCCCACATACTCTAATGATGCCAAAATTGCAACATTATTCATATTAAATCATATTATCACAAGATTCAGTGTACCCAAGTCTATTGTGACCGATCATGGATCACATTTTTTTAATAGCATGATGACTGAGTTATCTACTCTTTTGCATTTTGACCAAGAGCACCATTCTCCTTACTATCCACAAGCAAATGGTCAAGTTGACTCCATTAACAAGGTACTCAAAAAAATTCTCCAAAGGATGATTGGAAAACATAAATCCAATTGGCATATAATTTTATTCTCAGCCTTATGGGCATATCGAACCTTTGCCAAGACTTTCATGAGCTTCACTCCCTTCCAACTTGTGTATGGATTAGAGGCACTACTACCCATTGAATGTGAAATTCCTTCGCTTAAGCTAGCTA
The DNA here is from genome assembly GCA_032191745.1 of Picea mariana. Lineage (NCBI taxonomy): Eukaryota > Viridiplantae > Streptophyta > Pinopsida > Pinales > Pinaceae > Picea > Picea mariana. The sequence goes on along the minus strand of JASDQU010109539.1, from coordinate 114,858 downwards.
TCGAACTCTTTCCCTATACCTTTGTTGACGAAGAACCACTACTTTACTTATGTCACCTTGATGAGTGACATCGTGAGGCCATCATGGATAACAAATCCCACCAAAAGTGATCAAAGTCACGATATGATCATAAAATTCACCCTTGAACTTTTTCAGAAGGTGACTTAGTGTTGGTATACAACCAAGACCGTGATAAAATAGGCATAGGAAAATTCAAATCCCTATGGCATGGCCCCTATGTTGTAAAATGCGCTCTTCAAAAAGGAGCCTATGAGTTAGTTGATTACGAAGGCAATATTCTTATGTAGCCCTGTAATGGGATCTACTTGAAAATGTACTACGCATAAGCCTCACGCTATCTATTTCTTTTGTACCATATGTATTATAGTATGATATGTGTTTTTTTTCCTTCCTTGTATGTGATATTTGTTTTCAATATGCTTATTCTACTTAAATGCTTGAGCTGCAAATGTCATCGTTTCCCTCACCATATTTTGGATAAGCAGATGGAGCTAGTCGCACATCCCAGAATATCGCTTTCACTTCCTGGGTGATCCTTTCACCCACCAACAATATAGTTAGCAATGGGGGCATCTATCTAGGACCTGCAACGAACAATGTTACAGAATACGATGTTGTCATTGAACTTCTAATTGAAGTATCTGCTTTGGGCATATGCCACCTGATAGTACTCCTAGATTCCGAGCTTATCGTTTCACACCTCAACGCGACTTATTCTATTTGACATCCTATCCTTTTTCGGAAATATTTAAGGATACAACTCTTGGAACGATCATTTCATTTTATCACTTATGAACATATACCAAGACAATTCAATTCTTTAGCTGACCCACTAGAAAATTATGTGTTGAATTGGCATCTACTTCATTAAAAAAAAAATTATTAAATAAACATTGTATAAACCATTTCATCACATATATATAAGTAGAAATCACAAAGCCGTATTTCCATATATACAAAGTCTGTCCAAAAAATATCCAAAACTGGCATAACATAACAAAATTGGGCTTTTCACCCATATATACGCAACATAAATGAGTCAAAATTCAATCATACTAAAGAACACTAATCATCTCRAGGATACCTATGGTCATTATAACAAATTACTTCTCGYAYGACCTTCCGCRGAAGGCYCCCAAACCAGTTCCCCACACCTACTAAACTCCTCTGCATACGCAGAGGTATATCATCCATATGTGGCAYYRAAATGCCCACARTMAAACGCTCGATATTCTCCTTGATATATTCTAAGAGCTCTGCATCATCTCTCCCACCATGCGGTCCTCTCCCAATATCAAGTTGTTCACCTAGCCTATATTAAATAAACATTGTATAAACCATTTCATCACATATATATAAGTAGAAATCACAAAGCCGTATTTCCATATATACAAAGTCTGTCCAAAAAATATCCAAAACTGGCATAACATAACAAAATTGGGCTTTTCACCCATATATACGCAACATAAATGAGTCAAAATTCAATCATACTAAAGAACACTAATCATCTCGAGGATACCTATGGTCATTATAACAAATTACTTCTCGTACGACCTTCCGCGGAAGGCTCCCAAACCAGTTCCCCACACCTACTAAACTCCTCTGCATACGCAGAGGTATATCATCCATATGTGGCATTGAAATGCCCACAATCAAACGCTCGATATTCTCCTTGATATATTCTAAGAGCTCTGCATCATCTCTCCCACCATGCGGTCCTCTCCCAATATTGAGTTGTTCACCTGGCCTATTCAGTGATGACATACCCACTGGACGTGTTGGCACACAATATTCCCATCACAAATTATATGTTATGTTACACACAAAAACATTTATATTTTATAAAATCACAAAAACATTAAAAATACAAAACAAAAATATATATACTGAAAAAATTATCTTTCTTACCGAACTAATCACTGAATCTTTACCCCTCGTGGAGAACCATATCTAGATATTCATGGTAGTCCACACTGTGATATGAATAAGAATTTATTTCCACTATCTGGTGATCCCAATATTGAAAAAAATCGGTGTCAAACTAGAATTTCATCCCCCCCCCCCAAGTCAAGACAATAGATTTTCCCATTTGTTCATAGCTGGATCTCTATACCCAGCACCTGCCACTAAATCCCATGGATGTGATGAAGGCACTCACTCAAAGAAGAAATATAATATAATTCTTTTGTCGACCCAACCTGCACTTGGTCAACTTGTCCTTCATATTTTCCAAAACTGCAGCACACCAATTATATACTGTAGGGGATAGACTCATCACTGCATAATCTACTTGGCTCCTCGAATCCAAGTGCGGCCCAATACTCCCTGTTTCTCGTGTAATGGTGAGTAAAACAATGCGTAAGCTCAAGTCCACTACATGACTAATTGGAAGCTTATTGTTAGTCTTTTGCATACCCGAGTGACAATAGCGTGCCACATAGTCATCCACCCAATCTACACCACCCCTCTTGCCACCTACCAAGACCATGATGGCACCACGACGAGACAATCCCATCAGAAAGTATATATCCTCAATACCAAAGGTTAATATATGGTCTCGTACCATAAAGTATTGATGATCTGCATCCCCATATTGACCAACCTTTGTAACTTGACTGGTTGAGCTCGCATGTTCTGACAAAGGAAGAATTTCAATAACCCACAATTCCTCAAAGCATCTAGAGTGGGAGGATCATCGAGCACAACATTATCATTCTCTTCATGTTATCCTTCTCTCCACTCCAACATCATTTCTCCCACCTACCACAAACACAAAAATGTTTTTACAACCCATTCATATACAATAGTCATAAAAAAAAAATTGCAAAAAATTTTAAAAATACACTCAGTCGCGACCGTCATGAGTAGACAGGGAAACCGGTCGCGACCTCCTTTGGTCGATAGTGTGGCTGACCAAAACCATACTAGTCAGTCTCCACTCAACTCTACCATGGAAATGATCAGTCATGATGTCCTTCTTCACAGAGAGAAACCAAAACATTTGGTCGCTCCCCGCAAGGAGGCCAGTCGGGACGGTGCAGACTCCAAAATTTCGAGTCTTGTTGTTAACCAAAAAATGCATGAAACAAAAAAATGAAAGATGGGTTTTGTAAGTTGAGGTCCAACCTATTGTTTGTTGGCTGAAAGGTACACAATCTATGGTTCCACGCTCCACAATAACTGTTCCAAATTAAAAAAAGAAAAGGGCTCTCCAAATTTTCACCAAAGTAAATGGATAAAATGAGGTAAAAACACTATTTTTTAACCCAAATATAGCTTCATTTTAACCATGTTCACACTAGAAATAGCTCTTTTTCTTCATTTTTGGCTATTTATCATTTTTATTTCTCATGGGACCATATACTAACCCTATTTTCATCATGAACACTATCGACATAAGCTATGGAACCATTCTATGGAGTCTTTTTTAAGCTCTTTTTCGACCCCTTAAAAAATAAAAGATCGTCAAGTATGCTTGTGTTTTCACGCTCATATCATGGATTTTAAAAGACGTCACCCGGTAAACGTTTACCCATTTTTCAGACCAGATGGACTATTTATGAAAAAGGAACACCTTATCCCTTGTGGTTAGGTGAATTCTCCTTCACATAGTTCTAAACCTTTTCAGGCCCAGGAGACTAAAATTTATGATAAAAGTACCCCCCCTGGAGTCTTCTTTAAGTTTTTTCAGAATCCCTAAAACTAAAAACACCCATGAGCACAAACCTACCTGGGATCGGGAAAAATCCACAGTTAAGTCCTTATGGATTTTTCTCTATGACCTTTTCAAACTCTCTAAATAGGAAAAGGCCATCGATTTTTCCTTCTTTAGACTCGTTAAAATTTACATCGAAGGACCCATTCATGGGACTGGACCCATCCTTCCTCAGGTTCATTAATAATATGTCGAGGGAATCATCGCCAGATAAGCTATAATGAGCATCTGTTATCCTCGTTCATCTTGTAAAACTAGAAAGTGGTACTCATTGATTATGATGGGGAATTTTTAGAGGGTTTTTTGATCTTGTTATCTTCATTAACTGGAAGTTGTCATTAATTTGTTTCACCCTTGAAAAATTCACATGTTTTATCACCCCATACAACAATCGAGTTATCCATTTTCTCTCATTTGACCACCATTCCCATCATTGTGTCACATTCCCCTCACCGGTCCATGAACAATTATTATGGTCTTCACTTGAGTTAATACTGTCGAGTCAAGAAATTTTTCATGCATACTTTTTCAAGGGAATTCCTACATAAGTCAGTCACCTAGTTTCCCTTTATGCATGTTTATATTTGCCATCCCTGTGTTAGTCGTGCTCTACTATTATCATTTTAACACTGATCCAGATTTATGAGCGGAAGGAAATGAAACCAAAAATTTATAATGTTAACACAAAGACATAGTGAAAAATAAAAAAGATAGAATAAAACTTGACTTATATTAAATATGAAATATTCTTAAAATTGTAAAATGCAGACTGAAAACAAGCTTTCCAGAATGGTGGAAACTTATCTCTGAGAAGATATGTGACGGCTACACTCATTCGTAAGAAGATGAGTACAATGAGGCTCTGAAGGAATTTTTACAATAAATATGAATTCCAAAACCCTATACATCCAAAAACCTAACCCTAGGATATGAAGTTCCAAAAGTCATGTGGGCCTCGTTGGGGTAAGTTCGTACATTAACTTCTCAGGGTCGTAACTTTTTCATAGGATCTTCGTTTAGGGTGCATGATAGATCGTTGGAAAGGTATTGATGAGGAGATTAATTTAGGGGGATAAATGATATCCTTTGACTATAATTGAGGTTTCCTATCATTAAAATCTTCATTTAGGCCCTCAAACTCACCCCAAAAGTTAAAAACTACTAAAAATAGCAAATTACTAAAATTGCCAGAAAAATGTTTTGAGCCAGTTGGAAAAGGTGGGTGTCCATTGATATCCACCTGGATCAATACTACCTCCTTAGGAAACAGGGGTATCCATTGTGTTGAGTTCCCCCATCAGATGCAGAAATTTCTGTTGAATTTGGCCCTGGGTGAGCCACTTACCTTGGTGCCCTGCTTTGAAAACCCGATAAATATGGATCCTCTGTTGGTGAGTGCCATTGACCTATGTGTCCAAGATATGATTAGTGGATTCCAATTCCATGCATTCAAGGTTGATATATGTTGGTGTCAACTACTTTTATATCTCTCAGGTGTCCAATAATGGTGAAAAATAAGGCCAAAGGAGGTCCACATTGAACATTAGGTGCAAGCCAAGGAAGGGGGAAAGGTTGAGCTCAAAATCATTGTCACCCAAAACCTTGGTAATGGTGTAAGGCCCATAACATATTGGATGAAGCTTATGAAGAGGCCCTGCAAGGCATTCTTTCTACAAGTGCAACCAAACTTTGTCTCCCACCCAAAACTGGTGTGATACCTGGTGTTGATCATGGTGCTCCTTGTACTTGGCATTGGACTTCTGTAAAATATCCTGCACCTGCTGGCGGATGTCCTGTATCTGCTCAGAGAACTGGGTGGATTTTTCAGATGCAGTTGGAGCACACGACGAGTCTTCCTATGTGGTCGCAAGGGGTAGTGCAACATCCATGGGACCCAATGGTTGAAAACCCAACCCCACCTGAAAGGGGTTGTGGTTGGTTGAGCTATGTATGGATTTGTTGTAGCTATGTTGAACATAGGGAATACTCTCATCCTAGTCACAAGGGTGCTTGGAATTGTACATGCGTAGGTTTTGCATGATCATCTCATTGACGACCTCAATTTTTCCATCCATCTAGGGGTGGAAGGAAGTGGAATTGGTGATCTTGGTGTCTAGAAGTGACCAGAGGCTCGACCGGAATGTGCTAAGGAAATGAATGTCCTAATATGATATAATGGTTTATGGGATGCCAAAGCGTACCCACACTTGTTCAAATAAATGCTTGCCAGTGTTCTTCGTCATGATGCTCTTCTTGTAGGTGACTAATATCCCCATCTTGGAAAAGCGACCAAAAACCACAAAAAAAAAGTCATTTCCCCTCCTGGTCGAAGGGAGGCTTGACATGTAGTCCATTGATATGGATTCCCAAGGCTTGTCAGGAGTAGGCAAAGGAGTGTACAGGCCTTGTTTCTTTATGGCTAGTTTGGCAATAGCGCAGGTAGTGTAGGACCAAATATACTTATTGACATCATGTCGAAGTTTCAACCAGTAGAAATTTCGTTGCATCAATGGCACTATCTTTTCAACACCGAAGTGTCATGCCACTCGACTGTAATGGGTTCCCAAATCATCTTCTCTCGCTTGCTTGATGGAATGTAGAGATGGCCCAGTCGACATAAGAAATTGTCCTGAATATGGAAATTATTGATAGCTGTGTTGGCACCCAACATCTGGTAGGTGTTGGCGAAGTTAGGATCCATCTCATAGAGGTGGGGCCACCTAGATATCTCATGGTTCCAATATCCTACGACTATGGTGAGTGTCGTGAATGGATGTTGGTTGAGGAAATCATCGACTCTATTATTACTTCCTATTTTATACTTGATGTTGAGGTGGAGCTGCTTCAAATATGTGGACCACTTATGATGGCAATCATTTTTCAATTTTCCTTGTGTCTACATGAACTGCAATGGATTATGATCAGTGTGGATGACTCCCTCCTTCCTGAGAATGTAATTCCTCCACTGGCAGTAGGCTTGCACAATGGAGTACGTTTATTTTTTGTAAGTACGGTACTTACAGACAACATCTGATAGTGTCTCACTATGATAGGCCATGGGGTGGTCGTGTTGAGTGAGGAATGCACCCACAACATAGTCTAAAGCATCTATATTGATCTCAAAGGGTTGTTGCAGGTCAGGTAATGAGATCCCTGGTGTTGAACACAAGTGTTGCTTCAGATCATCAAATGATTTTTGTTGGGACAGGACCCACAAAAGTTTTTCCTTACCACCACCTCTAGTTATTTGACTGAGGGCCCATGCAATATGGGAGAATCCCAACATGAACCTGTGATAGAGATTGGAAGGGCCTAAGAAGCTATGAATCTCAGTGAGTGTGGTTGGGGATATCCAACCATGAATAACCTGGATCTTGGCTGGATCCACATGCATACCATGTGCATCAACAATGTATCCTAGTTATCGGACCTTGTCCATGCCGAAGGAGAATTTTTCCAAGTTGGCATATATCTTGTGTTGTCGTAGAGTGTGTAGAACTTGTTGAATATGATGCAAGTCTTTTTCCCAAGTATTGTTGTAGATGAGGATGTCATCTAGATACACCACCACAAAATAATTAGTGAAAGGTCGTAGGATATCATCCATCAACCTCATGAAAGTTGTTGGGGCATTCATCAAACCAAAGGGCATGACCAACCATTTAAAAAGACCTTATTTTGAATTGAAGGCTATTTTCCATACATTTATTTGTTCTATTGGGACTTAATGGTATCCAAACTTCAGATCAATATTACTAAAGTATTTTTCCCCCTTGATATGATCAAGGAGATCGTCGATTCATGGAATCGGGTACCGGTTCCTGACTGTGATTTTTTTTAGGGCCTAGTAATCAATGCAAAGTTGCCAGGTCCCATATTTCTTCTACACCAACACAATTGTTCTTCCACAAGGTGATGATCTTGGTCAGATGTTCCCATTTTGGAGAAGTTCTCAGATATTATTCTTGATCTCCTCATTTTATAGCAAAGAGTGATGATAGACTAATCCATTTGGTAGTGGTGCATCGAGGGTCAGATCAATGGGACACTTGACTTGACAGTGCAGAGGTACTCTAGTAGGTGATGAGAATATGTATTTGTATTCTTCCAAAACCTTATCCACTTTATTCTACTGCATGGAGAGGTGGATGCAACCTTTCTCTCACTCTGAGAGCAAATCACGAAGAATAAAAAATTCCTGATCTGAGAAATGACCTTCTTGCATTGCTTGGAAGAGATCAAGGAAATAACAGTAGGTGGAACTACCTCAGGTATCTTGTACAATTTCTTGTTCAAAGTAATAATGTGACTATGAGGCCTAGACTCATATACAACACGACATTTCCATAAATGAGGTTGGCCCAAAATAACATCACAAAATTCAAGGGGAGCAACATCACACAATACCTCATCTTTGAATGGCTTGATGTCATATGACAGGGCTAGCCACTTGACTACCTCTGGTGAGATGATATTCTTATAGATACCACTATAAACGATGGAGTGCAATGGAGTTCCTTTCACCCACATCTATGAATGAAAGAGGCACTCTCCTTCCTTTGTCTCATAAGGTTCACCGGGTTGGATCCCGGACGTAGCAATGGTGGCAGTGAGTTCTGCGTCAATGATCTGTCTCCCCTTCTCTGGTTTTAACTCAGAGTCGAAACCCACATCTAATTCAAAGGATTGTTCATAAACCGATATTGATTTCTTTGAGTGGCAATCAACAATGTTATTCCATGGGCTCTTATGAAAAAAACACCACTTCCCCATATCTTTTTTCGTCTTCCCATTGACCTTCTTTTTTTGTGGCTTGGTTTGGTTGTCATGAGATTTCCCATATTTTATTTGTCCTTTGTTCTATGGGTTAGGGCTACCCTTTCCCTACTTCTACTGTGAGGGTTTCCCAGACCCAAATTGTTGCATCATTTTTTTAATCTTCTGCTTGATTTTGATGGCATATCGATAGGTCATGCCCAAGGACGAGATGTCCAAAAACTCCATTTTTGTCTAGATGTATCTGTGCAGACCACTGTGGTACTTGAGCACCATATGTCACTCAGAATCTTTGAAACCCATCTTGGTGCACAAGGTATGGAAGACATTGGTGAACTCTAGGATTTTTTGGTCTCTTTCTTGTCGCAGTGTAGTCCATCTTGTATACAAGTCATCATAACTTGCAATAGGGTAGTATTGCTCCTTAATAGAAACCCTGAAGGAATCCCTAGTGGGTGGAACTACAAATAATTTGGATCCTTTTGTTTCATTTTTCTCACAGAAAATATCCCATCAATCTTTAACATGGGGGACGATCTTGAGGAGTGAAAATACAATATTTTCTCTATCAGAAAAGTTGTGGATAGAAAAATTCCCTTCTAGAAGGTTTAACCATTTATCTACGAAATTCGTATCTATTTGACCTTGAAATATAGGAATATCAAAATTGATCTATACATTGAAGGGGGTGGCACTTCTGCTTGAGGTGGATACATCACTTTTCAACTTCCATCGAAGGATTTGTGTGAAGCTATCCATCATCTCGTTCCTCTGTCGCTCAAGGGATTCCTTGAGCAACATTATGAAAAGATTTCCTATCCCGTCATATTTCTTTTCTCCCTCGATGGAAAGTTTCTTGGGAATATGAGAGCAGTTGTCCTCAATAGAAACAAGATCGAGACCCAACTCTCTATACCTTGACTGCGTCAGGGACATGCATTAAAAAATGTAAAGGAGCATACCTCTCTGATACCACTAATCCAAATTTATGAGAGGAATGAAATGAAACCATAGATTTGTAATGTTAACATGGAGACACAGTGAAAAATAACAAAGATATAATAAAATTCGACTTCTATTAAATAAGAAATATGTTGAAAATTGTAAAATGCAGACTGAAAACACTCTTGCTAGAATGGTGGTAGCTTATCTCTGAGAAGAGATGTGTTGGCTACGCTCATTCAAAAGAATATGAGTACAATGAGGATTTGAAGGAATTTTTAAAATAAATATAAATTCCAAAACCCTAGACATCCAAAAAACTAACCCTAGGAGATGAAGCGCCAAAACTCATGTGGGCCCCATTGGGGTAAGTTCGTACATAACTTCCTGGGATCGTAACTTTTGCATTCGATATCGGTTTAGGGAGCATGATAGCTCATTGGAAAGGTATTGAAGAGGATATTCATTTATGGGGATTAATCAAATCCTTACTTATAATTGATGTTCTTGATCATGAAAAACTGTTATTTAGACCCTCAAATTGGCCCCAGAAGTTAAAAACTGCTAAAAATAGTAAATGAACAAAAATGCCACAAAACTATTTTGAGCCAGTTGGAAAAGGTGGGAGGCTTCCGATATCCACTTGGGTCAAACACCATCCATATTTCCCTATTTCACATCGATTGATGGGGGATACATTAAGGACCTCCTTCGATGTATTTCATCCTGTCAAATTCAACTCATTATCCAAGATTGAAATCTAAAAACCCACGAGCACCCTAGGACTTACAGAAATTAGTGGTAGGTCTCCTTTCATTTTGACAATGGGTTTATATCATTGACTCCTATAAAATGACTCTATGAGTGTTCTAATTCAACTCCTTTATTCACACTTCGTACATTGTACTCAGTATCATGGGTTCCATCATCATCATCATCGGTGGACTCCCTCGCATTTGATAACGATATACATTAATGACTGGTAATCAAAATATTTATACCATGCTCAAATTCAACTCCTTTATTCTCATGTCAAAGAATCATACCATTTGGATTATGGATGAATACCTTGGGGAATATTACTCTCTTGTTCAACGATATTCTTTCCCAACATGCGATGGAGATTATTTATGAGCACTTCATGCGTTGCTCACTGCTTTGTGTGACTTCACATAGATCCACATTTGTACTTGGTCATGGTTATGATTTCACTTGCATATTTCATGGATCCACATGTTGGCACAGGCCCAGACCCAGGGCTCAATGCTACAACAACACACCAACAAAACCCTAACTATCGACCCTTTCAGAAACACCTGCGAAGCAGATGAAGTCTCACTCGAGGTAAAGGCAGGGGTGGTTGCAGGACTGAAGTGTCTTCAGCCTTAGTTGGGACACAAATTTGTGATTGTACTACTTAATAAAGCACTTAGCACTGTTAGTTCCTCAATATGCAATCAATATCCACTTCGCTCATAAAATAAAGCTTTGCAACATTCACACTAATCTAATGTATTTAAGCACTTAGCATAGGTAAATAGATCAAATCTATCAGATCAAGAAATAATAATATTCAAATAGATCAAATATAATATTCTCACATATCAGTACCCCTGAGCATAAGCAGATCTATCTAATCATCTCAAAACACATAGAAAATAACCTATAAATGCATCAGAACGTCACACAGAGTAGAGTAACACAATATTTACATGGTTCACCCCCACCCTGGGGCTACATCCACCAACTCTTCTTATTTATTAGCTTCTTCAACAGGTTACATGCACAGAGCCTCAGAACCCTTCTCCTAATAGGATAGAAGATCTACACAGCTCGCTAGATCCTTCTTCCTTGTGTTACAGCACAAAGCCATCCACCGTCTGTTACAAGTAGTTGCACTTATCTATTCAAATGTCTTAGAGTCATGCACAAAGAACTTATAGGAACTACTTGCACTTAGCATACATTTACATTTTACTAGCGGCCTAACATCACATAGATGTCATTCCTTACATTTCCTAGACATCTATTTATACATTACAAAATAGGCCTAAGCATGGGTAAACCCATGGTCCAACATCCCAATCCCATTACATAATCCCAGAAAACCAAAAAGGGCCCAAAAAGGGGTCGAGATCCCATGATCTCCGCTTCGTCTTGCGCTCTTCCTTCGACAGGTTGTCGAAGTCCAAAATAGGTCAACATGACCAAGAATCTCCCAAAACTTGGTCAACGGCCAACATGCCCCCAACACTCACCTGTGACTCGTTCCGAGTCACTCTAGTGTCACTAGTTCTACCTCAAATGCCTTGGGCTTCACTTGATCTGCTTCGACTTGTTGTTGTACGATGACCTCTTGCTCGGTGAACTCCTAGATCACTGAGTCGTTCACAGGCCCTTCTTGGCACTGTTCTACTATGGTGACAACCTGTTCTAGCTCTACTCCTCGTATTTCAACACCTGTGAACAGTTGGAATGCCTTATCTTGTACTGGTTGGAGTCGTTGAGTTACTTCCATAACATTACTTTGAATCGTATGGATCTTTCTACGAACGAAAGGGCCTTCAACTGCGCCAGTATTGTGTCTATATGCTGCTTCGCTTCCTGGAGTTGCAGCTCTAGTGCTTGTAACTCTGGATTCTCGGTGAGATTATCATATGTTTGGGCGTTGCGGTTACTCAGCTGTGTGCATTCCATGGAAAGAGATTTTAGTATGTCAACTTTTTTGTGGGCAGTTTATTTTCTTAGGTCCCTTACGTCTTGCAGGGTTTCAGGCACAGTACGTAGTTTCAAATCTATGATGCATTATTGGATCACTTCTTCAAGTTGCGCCACCTACTGTGGAACTCGATCTTCGGTCTTTACTTCCACGGCTATCACAGAGTGAAGTTCTTTGTTGACCATTTCCTTTACTTTGATTTTCTCTGCGAGCAACTATTCCTTGCTTTGCTGCAGCTGTGATTTTTTTTCATCCCACTTCGCTTGGAGAGAAATATTTTCATGTTCTGCAGTACTGCATTGATCTAGAAGGAATCCCTATACTTGTGCTAAATCCTGGGTGGCTTGCATTATTTCTTCATGTTCTCGTTGAAGGTCAGCTTCGACTATATCAGCAATTCGGTGGAGTTGAGCTGGCTCATCTCCCAGTTCTGGTGTTCCTAACGGCAGAGACAAAATGGAAACTGCACGGCTAGACTGTAGTGCCTACTGCACCCCTTGAAGTTGAACCTCAATTTGATTGTACATATCCTCCTTATTAGCCTCTTTCTTCTCTACTATCTCCATCGAAGCATCGTTCAGCGTTGCTTTGATGAAATCAAAGTCATATGGGGTGAGGATACTCTGCAATTTGGTCATGGTTTCTTTTGATTTCTTTTCGGAGGAAGGCTTCAGGGGGGAAACCTTCCTTTTCTTCGAGGGGTCCTCATCCTCTCTAGGTAGTGTTACTTCGCCTCTCCTTTATTCATCCTCTGTGCCATATATCTCTTCGCCATCACCTCTTGGCGCTGGTGACATGTAAGCAGTCTTCACCGAGGCACTACTTAAATCTTGTACTTCGTTAGTCTTTTTTGTTTTGCTAGGTATGGGTGTATCCTACGTAGTTTATGGGTTGTCTATGTTAGATATCTCCATAGGGTATGTAGGAATAAGGAGGTCCACTGACCATTCCTTGGTGATCTCCTCCAAGACCTCCTCTGTTAGTTTGTAGTATGACTGCAGTTGTTGCTTGTGTTCATCGGCGCGCATTGTAATATAAATAAAATGTCGATCAACACTGAATTTCATCAAAGGTCAGAACTTGTGTAAAGTATTTGGTGTCATACAAGGCTCGAACTAGATGGCTATCTTCAGCTGATTTTAGTATGTATGGAACACGAAATTTGACTGCCATTTCTTATTCATGTCACTGGAATACCACAGTGTACTGAACTTCACAGCCATAGGTTAAAAGGGCTCAATGTCTGGGAAGGTCACACCTTCTAGCATCTCCCAGGCAATGAAAGTGATCTAGATGGATATCGGTGGCCACCCACCTTTTCCAACTGGCTCAAAACAGTTTTATGACATTTTTGGCAATTTACTATTTTTAGCAGTTTTTACTTCCGGGGCCATTTTGAGGGCCTAAATGAAGGTTTTTCGACATCGAGCTCCTCAATGATATCCA
>JASDQU010109539.1:88257-101132 GCA_032191745.1 Picea mariana | reverse complement strand
GGATGTCTAGGACTTTTGGCATTCCTGTTTATTGTAAAAATTCCTTTAGAGCCTCATTGTAATCATCTTCTTGCGAATGTGCGCTGCCATCGCATCTCTTCTCAGAGATAAGCCACCACCATTCCAGCAAGCTTGTTTCCGCTGCATTTTACAGTTTTATCTTATTTCATTATTTAATAGAAAACCGGTTTTACAGTATCTTTTTTATTTTGTGTTAAGAACCTATTAATAATCTGAATTCATTTCATTATTCTCATATAATCCGGATCAGTGGTATCAGAGCAATCTTCTCCTTGTCGTCTTAATGCATGTCCCCAACGAGGTCAGAGTACAAAGAATTGGGTCTCAAGCTTGTTTCTCTTGAGGACAAAAGCTCTCGCATGCCAAAGAGACCTCCCATGGCAGGGGAAAATAAATATGATAGGACAGGAGATCCTTTCAAACTGATGATTGAGGAAGCCCTCATGCAACAGAGTAATGAGATGATGGATAGTTTCGCACAAATCCTTCGGTGACTACCAACAGGCGAAGCATCTTCTTCGAACAGAGGCGTCGCCCCCTTCAAGGTACAAATAAACTTTGATATTCCTATATTTGAAGGTCAGATAGACATAGATGATGTAGACAAGTGGTTGAATCTACTAGAAGGGTATTTTTCTATTCATAAATTTTCGAATAGAGAAAAAATTACTTTTGCGCTCCTCAAAGTCGTTCCCCATGTCAAAGATTGGTGGGAAACTTTATGTGAGAAAAAGGAAACAGAGGAAACCTCATTATTTTCAATCAACGACACCTGGGAATCCTTCATGGATGCTATTAAGGAACAATACTACCTTGTCATAAGTTATGATGACCTATATACCAAATGGACCACACTGCGACAAGAAAGAGACCAAGCAGTGCCACATTTCACAAATATCTTCCATACCTTGCACACCAAGTTGGGTATCAAATATTCAGAGCGACATCTGGTTCTCAAGTATCGTGGTGCCCTACATAGATACATCCAGACCAAAATGGAATTTCTGGACATCTCATCCTTGGGCGCGGCCTACCGATATGCTGTCAAAATCGAGCAGAAGCTCAAACAAAAGACGCGGAAATTTGGGCCTGGGAACCCCTCACAACAAAAGCTAGCAAAGGGCGGCCCCAACCCACCGAACAAAGGACAAAGCAAAGATGGATAGTATCAAGACAACCAGTACAATCCGCAAGCAAATAAGGACACCGGAAAGACAAAGAAAGATACCGGAAAGTCTGGCTACCACCATGTCCTGATAGAACAAACAGATGTATGGAAGACCACCTTCAAGTAAAAGGAAGGACTTTTTGAATGGTTGGTCATGCCCTTTGGTTTGACAAATGCTCCAGCCACTTTCATGAGGATGATGGATGATATCCTGCGACCATTCACCAATACTTTTGTAGTGGTGTATCTGGATGACATTCTAATTTACAAAAAGACTTGGGCCAAACACTTGTAGCATATTCAGCAGGTTCTGCACACCCTGCGGCAAAACAAGCTATACGTCAACCTGGAAAAATGATTCTTTGGCATCGACAGGGTCCATTACCTAGGCTACATCATTGATCAGCATGGCATACCTGTGGATCCAGCCAAGATCCAAGTCTGTGACTAGCCAGCCCCAACAACACTCACTGAGCTTCGGAGCTTCTTGGGACTTGCTAATTTCTACCACAGGTTCGTGTTGGGTTTCTCCCATATTGCATGGGCCCTTAGCCAAATAAACAGGGGTGGTGGTAAGAAGAAATTTGTGTGGGGCCAGTCTCAACAACAAGAATTTGATGATTTGAAGCAGCGCTTGTGCTCAACCCCAGTGCTTTCACTACCAGACCTGCAGAATCCCTTTGAGATCAAGACAGATGCTTTAGACTATGTTGTGGGTGTCGTTCTCACTCAACATCGCCACCCCGTGGCCTACCATAGTGAGACACTGTCAGATACTGTCCGTAAGTACCCTACTTATGACAAAGAAATGTACTCCATTGTGCAAGCATGCCGCCAATGGAGACATTACATTCTTGGGAAGGATACATTCATCCACACTGATCATAAGCCACTGCAGTTCATACAAAAACAGGGAAAATTGCAGATTGACCGCCATCAAAAGTGGTCCACATACTTGTAGAAATTCCACTTCAACATCAAGTATAAAATAGGAAGCACCAATCACGTCGTTGATTGCCTCAGCAGACCGCCAGTCGCGGCACTCACCACAGTTCTAGACTCTTGCGGCCATGAGACATTTGAATGGCCCCAACTCTATGAGACAGACCCTGACTTTGCCACCACCTACCAAATGTTGGGTGCAAATGCAGTTGTCGATAATTTCCATCTTTAGGATGGGTTTTTGTGTCGTCTGGGCCATATCTATGTTCCATCAAGTGAGCGAGTGAAGCTGATCTGGGAAGCCCACTACAGTCGGATGGCAGAACACTTTGGCATCGAAAAGACAGCGACGATGCTACAGAAACATTTCTACTGGCTGAAACTTCGACAGGAGGTCGGCAAGTATATCAGGTCTTGCGCTACCTACACTATTGCCAAACCGACCACTAAGAAACAGGGCCTATACACCCCTCTTCCTACTCATGACAGGCCATGGGAATCCATCTCAATGGACTACATGTCGGGCCTCCCATCCACCAAGTGGGGAAATGATTGTGTTTTTGTGGTTGTTGATCGCTTTTCTAAGATGGAAATTCTGGTTGCCTGCAAGAAGAGCATCACAACAGAGGCCACTGCGAATCTCTTATTTGAACGAGTCTGGGTACATTTTGGAATCCCACAAACCATTGTCTCAGATCGGGATAGTCGATTTCTCAACACATTCTAGTCGAGCCTCTGGTCACTGCTGGACACGAAGCTCACCAAATCCATGGCCTTCCACCCCCAGACAGATGGCCAAACTGAGGTTGTAAATCGAATGATTGTGCATATCCTTCACATGTATAATTCAAAGAACCCTCGCACATGGGATGAGATCCTTCCCTATGTCCATCATAGCTACAACCGAGCCTTGCATAGCTCAATCGGCCACAGCCCCTTTCAAGTGGGGTTGGGATTCCAACCATTGGGTCCCATAGATGTTGCACTTCCCCTTGCAGTCACCTCGAATGACTCATCTCCTGCTCCAACTAAAGCTGACAAATCCACCTGATTCATTGAGCAGATCCAGCACATTCGCCAACAGGTTTAGGATATCCTACAAAAGTCCAATGACAAGTACAAACAGCGCCATGATCAACATCGAGTGCCGCATAAGTTTTAAGTGGGTGACAAATTTTGGTTGCACTTGCAAAAAGAACGCCTTACAGGACCCCATCGTAAGATTTGCCCACTCCATTATGGACCATACACTATCACCAAGGCCATGGGGGATAATTCTTTTGAGCTCAATAATCCTCCTTTCCTTGGCCTGCACCCAGTGTTCAACATGGATCTCCTTCGCCCTTATTTCTCGCCAGTATTGGACACCTCAAAAGTAGAAGAACAAATGACACCAATAGAGCTCAACCCCGACTGCATACAACAGGCATCCAATGATCAGATTGTGGACAGACCGATAAAGGACACTCGACAAAAAAGGATCCAGCTTTATCGAGTCATCAAAGCAGGGCAGCTCCTGCACCAAGGCAAGTCACTCACCTGGGGCCAAATTCAGCAGAAATTTCCTCATCTAATGGGGGACCTCAACGCAATAGAGGCCATTTATTCCTAAGGAGGAAGGATTGATACATATGGATATCGGTGGCCACCCACCTTTTCCAACTGGCTCAAAACAGTTCTGACATTTTTGGCAATTTACTACTTTTAGCAGTTTTTACTTTCGGGGCCATTTTGAGGGCCTAAATGAAGGTTTTTCGGCATCAATATCCTCAATGATAGTTGAAGGCATTATTGATCCCCCTAAATGAATCTCCTCGATGATACCTTTCCAACGGGCTATCACACACCTAAAACCGAGATCATATGCAAAAGTTACGACCCCGGGAAGTTGATGTACTCACTTACCCAAACGGGGCCCACATGAATTTTGGCACTTCATCTCCTAGGGTTAGGTTTTTGGATGTCTATGAATTTTGGCATTTCTGTTTATTGTAAAAAGCCCTTCAGATCCTCATTGTAATCATCTTCTTGTGAATGCGCGCTGTCGTCGCATCTCTTCTTAGAGATAAGCCACCACCATTCCAGCAAGCTCGTTTTCGCTGCATTTTACAATTTCATCTTATTTCGTTATTTAATAGAAAACCAGTTTTACAGTATCTCTGTTATTTTGTGTTAAGCACCTGTTAATAATATGAATTTATTTCATTATGCTCATAAAATCCGGATCAGAAAGTGATCAGGATCAATAGTTAGTTGAAATGAAATTCATACCCTTGATCCTGGGCTTCTTTGCAGTCAAGTTATAATTGGTTCACCAAGTACTTTTCCCAATTCATTTGCAGTCCCTCCGCGTAGTTCCCTATGAGGTCGACTACAAAACTAGTTACTTGGGTGGGTCGGTTCTTGCAAACTAAATTTCCTGCGATCAATTGACAGGCGGCGAGGAGCACTATGTCGCTCTGGATAGAATTTACCTTGTAGCCTCATGTTACCTTATCGACATCGTCATAGGTGTCCTTTATCCTTTTAGCTAGAGCATGATCCATGGTTTTTCTCAGATATAAATCTTGTGGGTCAGGGCCTTGCATACTCAGCCCTGTGATCTGATTGATCAACATTGGATCAACTCTTATACGGTGATGTAACCACAAGTATCCACCATGGTAACAGGACAAAAACAACTTGACACATGCATTCACCTCTTGGTGTCTTCTGAAGTGAGGAATCTTCATGACGTTGAGTAGTGTGGACTGCATGAGGTTCATATTCCATGACTGGGGAATTATCTTTGAATTCTTTCTCTTTGTTCTGGTCAGGTACTTATGTGGGGCTAACATGTTATATACCTTATTGTCGTCGAGGTTGAAGTCGCTAAACTTCAACGCTGCAAACTTTTCTTGGTCTGTGCGAACTGTGTGTATCCCTTTTTGGAGGTACGTAGTGATCAAGGCATACTCAAAGTCTCTGGGTACACTGTCTAGATTTATAGCACCTCTCAGAGGTGGTAGATAGGTGGGTAATATGCTCGGGATCAATTTAGCATTCGTGATATCATCCTTGTTCTTGGTTCGCTTTTCATCTGCTGGCTGGGATGGCCCGTCTCAAGAAGTGGATGGAGAGGCCGAAATTCCTCTCATCGATGATGCTTGTACAACTGTAGACAATCCTTTCTCTGACATGACTCTTTCAGTCATCAAGTCGAGGAGTACTTCTGTCACTGATTCTTCAATTGCGTTGAGCTCGTCGAACATATGCTCTCGAGATTAATTATATCGTGCACAAATTAACTTAGACATTATACTAGAATAAACAACAAGAGCACAATGATCACTGTATACAATTCACTTAGTCTGCAGGCTCAAACTCTTGGTTAGAAAAAGTGTTCTCGGTGCGTCGCGTGACGTGATAAATAGGTAACTCGAAAACAGTTCACTTGTAATGGGTATGAAGCCTCATTAACTCTCATTATGTTCGTTATGGTGGGGTCCAATGGTCTAGTGTCGAGCTATCTCACCATAAATTTATTTCTATCCATTCAGAGCATCAATCGAAAGGTTATAATGTCCCCAACGGCTATATTGGTTCGCCCTGGCGAAGTGCCATGTGTCATTTTTCTGATATCCCGACAAAGCTCCAATTCTGCAAATTTTATTTCTGCGAAGTTCCCTCCAGAACCTTCTATAACTTTTCAATCTTATCCCTCTTCTTACTTAACTTTCCAACCTTCTTTCTAGTGAGCTTCATCTCGGTATTCTTTTTTCCATTATGATTCTTATCTTCTTTTGACATAATCACTGCACGTTATTGAGATTATTTTCTAGGATTCAGAGGTAATACTTCTTTTTTATCTGGGGTAGGTACTTTAGTCTTCTATGAGTCCTCTAATGTTCTTGAAGCTTTGACATTTGGGCCTCTAGTGTTAAATAGATTCGATCTATTCTCTTGTTCTTCAATCAAGTGTGCGATCCTTCTAGTCACAAAATCTTTTAACTCTGGTTTCTTATGCTCCAAAAATTTATCTTCTTCCTTTTGTATGGCTTGATATCTATCAATACAAGGTTTTCCTAGTAACATGGTAAATGGCATGCTGTCCTCAATAAATTTAATAATCTCAAAATCTACTTCTGTGGAAGTTCCATTGGAATTCATAGATATCTGAGTGAGATTTCCACATAGGTTTACCAATTTTATTCTGAATAACCCTATTCCTCCTAATGAGGGAGTCATATAAGGCCTCCCTATAGGTTTCCAAGTTCTTTCTGTCATGATATTCACTTGTGCTTCCTCATCTAGAACACAGTCAATGTCGAAGTCTCCTATTCTTGCTTTGATGCATTCTTTTTCTTTAAAGATCTCTGATAATCTAACATGTCGGTGGTCATTCAGGGTTTGTTTTATCTATATAAATGCTTTCTCTAATTCTTTATGGGGTTCTACCATAGTTTATGGATCTTCCTTAGGGTTTTCTTGATTTAGATTCATTCTTTCAAGATTAGCAATCATTCTAGGGCAATCTGATACTTCATAATCAATAGCTCTGCAACAAAGACAACTTGGTCTTCTCCCAGGGAATTCCTTAGCAAGATGTCCTATTCTTCTGCAACTGTAACAGAGGGTTAATCCTCTCTTTCTTTTAAATGATCCCCACCTTCTCCTGTACTGCGCGCTAGGATCATAGGAGCTAACCTGCAACAAATTCTTTCTATGATCCTGCATCCATTTGTTAGTCCAAACATTCTTTCTATGCATAGGTATAACATATCTTTCACTATTCTTATTAGATCTACTCATATCAAATCCTCTTTCATCTATTAGTTCCCTAGTTTTTAAGATAGGACAGAATCTATCAAGCATACCTAGATCCATACTCTAGAAACAAAAATAAAATAAAATAAAAAATCACTTATATTACTTTTACAGAGAACAAAGCTTTTAGATCTAGAAATTTTCTATTATTCTTACCTTTATCAGAGAATAGAGCTTACAGATCTTACCTCTTTTCTTCATATCTGACCTCCTTTCTTCATATCTGACCTCTTTTCTTTATATATGACCTATTTTCTTAGCACAAAGCTTCACAGGTCAAGTAAAATGTTGCGCACTGGGGAAACAAAGTTACATATAAAGATTCATAGTTTCAGGTCAAATATTCTCACAAAGCTTCTTCTTCCTTAGTTCCCAACAATCACATTTTCAGGTCCCAGCAATAGAACCATTTGTTGGCACATGGGTAGACCCAGGGTTCAACGCTACAATAGCGCACCAACAAAACCCTAACTACAGTCCCTTTCAGCAACACCTGCAAATCAGATGAAGTCTCACCCGAGGTAGAGGCAGGGGTGGTTTCAAGACTCAAGTGTATGCAACCTTAGCTGGGACACAGATTTATGATTGTACTACTTAATAAATCACTTAGCACTGTTAGTTCCTCAATATGCAATCAACATCCACTTCGCTGATAAAATAGAGCTTCGCAGCATTCACAGTAATCTAATGTATTTAATCACTTAGCATAGGTAAATAGATCATATCTAGTAGATCAAGCACTAAGAATATTCAAATAGATCAGATCTAATATTCTCACATATCAGTAGCACTAAGCATAAGCAGATCTATCTAATCATCTCAAAGCACTTAGAAAATAACATATAAATGCATTAGAACATCACACAGAGCAGAGTAACACAGTATTTAAATGATTCACCCCCACCCTGGGGCTACGTCCACCAGCTCTTCTTCTTTATTAGCTTCTTCAACAGGTTACATGCACAGAGCCTCATAATCGTTCTTCGCATAGGACAGAAGATCTGCGCAGCTTGCTAGATCCTTCTTCCTTGCATTACAACACAAAGCCTTCCACCGTCTGTTACAACCACATGCACGTATCTCTTGAAATCTCTTACATTCATTCACAAATCACTTACAGGTCCTACTTGCACTTAGCATACATTTACATTTGACTATCGGCCTAACATCACATAGATTCCCTTCCTTACATTGCCTAGACATCTATTTATACATTACAAAATAGGCCTAAGCATGGGTAAACCCATGGGTCGACATCCCAATCCCATTACATAATCCCAAAAACCCAAAAAGGACCTAAAAAGGGGCCGAGATCCTGTGATCTCTGCTTCGTCTTGCACTCCTCCTTCGACAGGCTGTCGAAGTCCAAAATAGGTCAACATGACCAAGAATCTCCCAAAACTTGGTCAAGGACCATCACCACAATGTATACTTTCATGGCCATGAATCAAGTGATGTTTGTTTCTTGATGGAGCCATGACGTACTCTGATTTGGTCATCACTTGCGTCATGCATAGATCTGTAGTGTATTTATGGTGGCTATGATATCATTTTTCTTATCGAGCATGGGAATTCCCGCCTCGAGGATCTTTTTTGCAGGACTGGTGATGTTCTTCTCCAAAATTCCTTTCCCACAACTCTATGCCTTTCATTGGTAAAGTATTACGACCATCAGACACCTCTTCTAACCTCACACTTTAGGGGGAATTTGTTATTGTGTTATTAACCCCCTAACCACTAGGACATAGTCTCCTAAAGGTCACCTACCAAATTTACCCATTTTCATCATCTTCCCACTGAGTTTCTAGCCGAATATCCCTTCGGTCGCCCTTGTCCTTCCTCAAGCATATGAATGAAAGGATTGGTCTCCCTTTTTGGACTCTTAAGTCACGACCGAGTTTCTTTGTTTGTGTGCTTAGGTCGTGATCGAGCCTAGAAGGTCCCTTTTTGGACTTGGTTTCAATGGATGAGACCTTACTCTGATTTCTCAGGGTTTAGTATCGAGAAGGATTTCAGTATAAGACTGAATATATTATCCTATTAACCTTATGGCCTTATCTCTAAATACCTATAAGAACGAATCCATTTCCATGGGAAAGGGGAGAAATAAGTAGCAAAGTTACTCTAGAATTTTGGTGGAAAATCTTGGGAAAGGATCTTGGAAGAAATGCATCTCTTTTGTTTACACCTGTAAGTTGTAATATTGCTTACTTGATTAATAGAAGATATGCTGGATGTTTCCCTCTAAATGATTGTTCATGTAAGTTTGTGTGTTCATTGGTAGAGAATTGATATGTTTGTATATTATGACATATTATCAAGTTTATAAGCATCCTTTGCACATATATTTGTTCCTGTCTTAGGTATAGGAAGAACCTAAGGGAGCTCAGATATTGCAGGGTATAAAATCCCTACAACACACCCTGCCACCCTAAACTCAGAAAAATTTGTTACATCACTAAATATTTCAACATATTCTGACAAATTTACATTTATGTTCTTATGATCTGTTATAGTATCATCTTCCTCCTTACTTTTCACACTCCTCCACGATTAGAGAAAATCCATACTTATACTAATTTTCTTGAGTTCACCTTCCTGTATGTGGACGCGTAATAGTTACAATGTGGACAAACTTTGACCACATCAAAATCATGTCAGTTACAGTTTTGTCTATATAAAGTATGTGTATGCATGACTATTACATTGTGGAAAAAATTTGAATAAATCAAATGGACCATGTCTTCCTACAAATGTGCTTAGATTATCTGAGCATATCTTGAAGAATTATGCAATAATTTCATTCTGATCTACAATGCATCCACTGCATAGAAAGAACCAGAGAACAAAACTCAAGTCACAAGTCTTCATCCTATCACACTCATCTTGCAATGTG
Organism: Picea mariana; assembly: GCA_032191745.1. Taxonomy (NCBI): domain Eukaryota; kingdom Viridiplantae; phylum Streptophyta; class Pinopsida; order Pinales; family Pinaceae; genus Picea; species Picea mariana. The sequence goes on along the minus strand of JASDQU010109539.1, from coordinate 91,299 downwards.
CTTACTAAATCGCCCCATCAGAATGTAATTTCCCCTGGTGGCTTTTTATGTCACATTCTACTTTAGAATTCATCTTGCCACACTCCACTACACCATTCATTCAACTAGCTCAAGGTGCCCTGCATATTTTCATCTGTGCAATCTTTCACACACTCTGTCATAGTTCACTATGTCACCTATCACTTGTTCAAAACATCGTCGTGTTGAAGAATAATCATCCACTAATTCATTCTGCAATCACAGACAAGGGAATTTGTCACATTCCACTTTACTTATGAACTATGTCATAGGTTATCCTTCTATTTTTCATGCACTCCTTGTAGACTCAATCACTTATGTGGTTTATTTTTCATCATGTATCCCTTTGTCCTTCAATCCTTCTACAAATTTATGTTTCCAACCTTTCACAATTTTTTCTAGGAATTCCATTTCACGTGGATTTTCAATAAAATAGTAGAAAGAATCCTTTAACACACTTCCTCTACCTGGGTACCATGTTGACATCAATGACAACATTTTCTTAGCAAACTCCCCCTTTGTCATTGATGGAAACTCTTATTGTTGAGTTTCTCCCCTGTCAGTGTGTTCCTCTGGCCTTCACTCCATGTTGTTGTATGATCCTTTTTGTCGTAGATATATGTTTTCCTCCCTTTGACATCGATGGAAAAGAGAACTGTGATTCTATCGACTCACATATTGAGAGTGACTCCCCCTATTGGAATGTTGTATTTCCTGCTGCTCAATTTCTTGCGCTTCTCCCCCCTGAGGTTGGGCAAGTCTTTTAGCAGCCTCCAACCTGTCATGAATATTTATGCACCTGAATGAGGAGTGGGAAGGACTCCCAAATTATATCTGAGGTACTCAAAGGTGTCCTTAGGTAATGGCTCGGTAGATATATCTGCAATATGCTCTGTGGAAGGAACATATTCTAAATTAACCACTTGATCCTGTACTTGTTCTCCAAGAAAGTGATACTTGATGGGGATATGATTATTTTTAGACTGTTAAACATAATTTTTGGAGAGGTTTATAGCACTTTTATTGTCGCACGTGATAGAAACAGGACGATCACAAGGAACTTGAATATTTGTGAGATTTGTGTTTATCCACAACACTTGCGTACAACATGATGTTGCAGTTATATACTTAGCTTCAGTTGCACAAAGATAAATAGAATTTTGTTTCTTGTTGAGCCAAGATACTAAACAACTGCCAAGGAAGAATGCTCCTCCACTAGTGCTTTTTCTATCATCAATACTTGCATTTTCTAGCATCTATGTTTTTGACGTTATTTTTCTATAGGCTACACAATTCATTTGTTGACAAAACTATAGAAATAGATAGAGTTGGCTCTGTATATTCCAAATATACAATTTTTTTAAATTAATAATATTTATTATTTTTAATCTATTTTTGTCTTGACATATATCAAAATCCTAGAATGCATACCTCTCTCATTTATGCTATAACTTTTTTTTGGCTTAACCATTTCTTGAATGAGTTATATGCAGCAGACGAATATCTATGATCTAAAAAAAATTAAAAAAAAATTGATCATGCTAAGGCCCTCTTAGCCTGCACGAACAAAAGACGTTGTAATTTCAAGGATATGTTGACTTTGAGAATTTAAAAAAATATATATAATTAATATTATAAATTTCCAAAAAATACAGGCCACAAGAAAAAATGATTCTCTACAAGTATACATGTTTTTGTAAGAAAATTCCATCGTTAAGGTACTCAAAGCATACACGAACAAAAACATATACCTTATATTTTATTGGAAAATTAAAATACCACTATTAGAAAAAAATAAATTTGACATAATTATTCACAATTTCTATGAATAAAATTTGTATATTGGGAAAGATAATTCAATTTCCTAAGTTTCATCTTCTTACACCATATTCAAATTCATTGTAAAAGTACCTTGAATAATTACTCCAAGTTAACATATTATTGTTTTTTCCAGGTTTTCATTGCACTAACTTCATCATGAGAGACTATCATTAGTGTTGGAACACATTTATAATTATAATCCTCAAGCTTTACACTATTATTTTGACTTCATCTCAGAAGTCGATCTCTGAGTGATAAATCATTTTTTGTTTTTAACCTTAACGTGTACGTGAGGTCCATCGTCGATCCAATTCTCCCATCGATTGAACGATCCCTTTTTCCCAAACGTTTTGGATCCGCCTGAATGTTAAGAAGGTCAAGCCTCTAAATATTGCTTCTAAGTTTCAGGCTTCAGAGTTTCACACTTTGGGCATTTCACCATGTAGCAACTCCAAAGTCTCGATATCCAAAAATTGTTCAAAGGGTCTTAGTCATCATACATGTATACCTTCCTAAGATTTGACACATCATTATGAGTAGTGGCCTGTCGAAGCGTCCATAAAGTTAATTTGCTGACACATGAAATGATAAATACCTAAAAAGAAACTAAAACCCAATTAAAAAATCAAATAGTAATTTCACGCTTTTGAAGTTCGGGCATTTTCCATCTATCGTATTCTAAATTAACGAAGCCTGAACTCCCGAAATGCCTTAAGCATTAAGAAGGGTTAATTAAAGATCAAATACAATTAGCAAATAATTAATCCCTGTGCGATTTCAAGTTTCAAAAATCGTATCTCGAGCTATTATCGTATATCTCGATGTTCGAAAGACCGAAAAGAATTAACGTTAAACATGATTAGTTAACAGGTTGAACACTTATCTCATGTTAATTTTCCATTGAATCGTAGTTCGGGAAAATTCAAGTTTCATCTATACAACCTCCTGATCGCAAACCACCAAACATTAATGGCATTAATAACGGATCTATGGCAATGATTCCAAATAAGATTGTGGATCATTGCCTAAATCTTTTCATTAAGGAAAGTGAATACATCATCAGTAAAGGTATTTATAAAGGTATTTACTTCCTAAATAGCAAGATCGTATAAAAAAAAGTTTGAGAAAAATAAGAAGTTTGTGCATTTCCTCTAACAAGTAACAGAGTTCTTAGCTCGTGACATCATGGCTCCATGAAAAATA
>JASDQU010109539.1:52301-78958 GCA_032191745.1 Picea mariana | reverse complement strand
CAGGAGGTCGACAAGTATATCAGGTCTTGCACTGCTTATGCTATTGCAAAACTGACCACTAAGAAACAGGGCCTATACACCCCTCTTCCTACTCCTGACAGGCCATGGGAATCCATCTCAATGGACTACATGTCAGGCCTCCCATCAACCAAGCAGGGAAACGACTGTGTTTTTGTGGTTGTTGATCGCTTTTCTAAGATGGCAATTCTGGTTGCCTGCAAGAAGAGCATCACAGCAGAGGCCACTGCCAAGCTCTTATTTGAACAAGTCTGGGTACATTTTGGAATCCCACAAAACATTGTCTCAGATCGGGATAGTCGATTTCTCAACACATTCTGTTCGAGCCTATGGTCACTTCTAGACACGAAGCTCACCAAATCCACGGCCTTCCACCCCCAGACAGATGGCCAAACCGAGGTTGTAAATCGAATGATTGTGCATATCCTTCACATGTATAATTCAAAGAACCCTCGCACATGGGATGAGAGCCTTCCCTATGTCCAGCATAGCTACAACCAAGCCTTGCATAGCTCAACCGGCCACAGCCCCTTTCAAGTGAGGTTGGGATTCCAACCATTGGGTCCCATAGATGTTGCACTTCCCCTTGCGGTCACCTCGACTGACTCATCTCCTGCTCCAACTAAAGCTAACAAATCCACCTGATTCATTGAGAGGATCCAGCACATTCACCAACAGGTTCAGGATATCCTACAGAAGTCCAATGACAAGTACAAACAGTGCCATGATCAACATCGAGTGCCGCATAAGTTTCAAGTGGGTGACAAAGTTTGGTTGCACTTGCAAAAAGAACGCCTTACCGGACCCCATCATAAGCTTCACCCACTTCGTTATGGACCATACACTATCACCAAGGCCATGGCAGATAATTCTTTTGAGCTCAACATTCCTTCTTTTCTTGGCCTGCACCCACTGTTCAACGTGGATCTCCTTCGCTCTTATTTCTCGCCATTATTGGACACCTCAAAAGTAGAAGAACAACTGACACCAACAGAGCTCAACCCCGACTACATACAACAGGCATCCAATGATCAGATTGTGGACAGACAGATAAAGGACACTCGACAACAAAGGATCCAGCTTTATCGAGTCATCAAAGCAGGGCAGCTCCTGCACCAAGGCAAGTCACTCACCCGTGGCCAAATTCAGCAGAAATTTCCTCATCTAATGGGGGAACTCAACGCAATAGAGACCATTTCTTCCTAAGGAGGGAGGATTGATCCATATGGATATCGGTGGCCACCCACCTTTTCCAACTGGCTCAAAACAGTTTTCTGACATTTTTGGCAATTTACTATTTTTAGCAGTTTTTACTTTCGGGGCCATTTTGAGGGCCTAAATGAAGGTTTTTCAGAATTGAGCTCCTCAATGATATCTGAAGGCATTATTGAGCCCCCCTAAATGAATCTCCTCGATGATACCTTTCCAACGGGCTATCACACGCCTAAAACCGAGATCATATGCAAAAGTTACGACCCCGGGAAGTTGATGTACTCACTTACCCAAACGGGGCCCACATGACTTTTGGCGCTTCATCTCCTAGGGTTAGGTTTTTGGATGTCTATGACTTTTGGAATTTCTGTTTATTGTAAAAATGCCTTCAGAGCCTCATTGTAATCATCTTCTTGTGAATGCGCGCTATCGTCACATCTCTTCTCAGAGATAAGCCACCACCATTCCAGCAAGCTCGTTTTCGCTGCATTTTACAGTTTCAGCTTATTTCGTTATTTAATAGAAAACCATTTTTACAGTATCTCTGTTATTTTTTGTTAAGCACCTGTTAATAATATGAATTTATTTCATTCTACTCATAAAATCCGGATTAGAAAGTGATCAGGATCAATAGTTAGTTGAAATGAAATTCATACCCTTGATCCTGGGCTTCTTTGCAGTCAAGTTATAATTGGTTTACCAGGTACTTTTCCCAATTCATTTGTAGTCCCTCCGTGCATTTCCCTATGAGGTCGACTAGAAAACTAGTTACTTGGGTGGGTCGGTTCTTGCAAACTAAATTTCCTGTGATCAATTGACAGGTGAGAAGCACTGCATCGCTCTGGATAGAATTTACCTTGTAGCCTCATGTTACCTTATCGAAATCGTCATAGGTGTCCTTTATCCTTTTAGCTAGAGCGTGATCCATGGTTTTTATCAGATAGAAATCTTGTGTGTCAGGACCTTGCATACTCAGCCTTCTGATCTGATTGATCAACATTGGATCAACTCTTATACGGTGATGTAACCACAAGTATCCACCATGGTAACAGAACAAAAACAACTTGACACATGCATTCACCTCTTGGTGTCTTCTGAAGTGAGGAATCTTCATGACGTTGAGCAGTGTGGACTGCATGAGGTTCATATTCCATGACTGGGGAATTATCTTTGAATTCTTTCTCTTTGTTCTGGTCAAGTACTTATGTGGGGCTAACATGTTATATACCTTATTGTCGTCGAGGTTGAAGTCGCTAAACTTCAATGCTGCAAACTTTTCTTGGTCTGTGCGAACTGTGTGTATCCCTTTTGGGAGGTACATAGTGATCAAGGCATACTCAAAGTCTCTGGGTACACTGTCTAGATTTATAGCACCTCTCAGAGGTGGTAGATAGGTGGGTAATATGCTCGAGATCAGTTTAGCATTCGCGAGATCATCCTTGTTCTTTGTTCGCTTTTCATATGCTGGCTGGGATGGCCCATCTCAAGAAGTGGATGGAGAGGCCAAAATTCCTCTCATCGACGATGCTTGAACAACTGTAGACAATCCTCTTTCTGACATGACTCTTTCAGTCATCAAGTCGAGGAGTACTTCTGTCACTGATTCTTCGACTGCGTTGAGCTCGTCGAACATATGTGCTCGAGATTAATTATATCGTGCTCAAATTAACTTAGACATTATACTAGAATAAACAACAAGAGCACAATGATCACTGTATACAATTCACTTAGTCTGTAGGCTCAAACTCTTGGTTAGAAAAAGTGTTCTCGGTGCGTGGCGTGATGTGATAAATAGGTAACTTAGAAACAGTTCACCTGTAATGGGTATGAAGCCTCATTAACTCTCATTCTATTCGTTATGGTGGGGTCCAATGGTCTAGTGTCGAGCTATCTCACCATAAATTTATTTCTATCCGTTCAGAGCGTCGATCGAACGGTTATAATGTCCCCAACGGCTATATTGGTTCGCCATGGTGAAGTGCCATGTGTCATTTTTCTGATATCCCAACAAAGCTCCAATTCTGCAAATTTTCTTTCTGCGAAGTTCCCTCTAGAACCTTCTGTAACTTTTCAATCTTATCCCTCTTCTTACTTAACTTTCCAACCTTCTTTCTAGTGAGCTTCATCTCGGTATTCCTTTTTCCATTCTAATTCTTATCTTCTTTTGACATAGTCACTGCGCATTATTGAGATTATTTCCTAGGATTCAGGGGTAATACCTCTTTTTTATCTGGGGTAGGTACTTTAGTCTTATGTGAGTCCTCTAATGTTCTTGATGCTTCGACATTTGGACCTCTAGTGTTAAATAGATTCGATCTATTCTCTTGTTCTTCAATCAAGTGTGCGATCCTTCTAGTCACGAAATCTTTTAACTCTTGTTTCTTATGCTCCAAAAATTTATCTTCTTCCTTTTGTATGGCTTGATATCTATCAATCCAAGGTTTTCCTAGTAACATGGTAAATGGCATGCTATCCTCAATAAATTTAATAATCTCAAAATCTACTTCTATGCAAGTTCCATTGGAATTCATAGATATCTGAGTGAGCTTTCCACATAGGTTTACCAATTTTATTCTGAATAACCCTATTCCTCCTAATGAGGGAGTCATATAAGGCCTCCCTATAGGTTCCCAAGTTCTTTCTGTCATGATATTCACCTGTTCTTCATCATCTAGAACACAGTCAATGTCGAAGTCTCCTATTCTTGCTTCGATGCATTCTTTTTCTTTAAAGATCTCTGATAATCTAACATGCCGGTGGTCATTCAGGGTTTATTTTATCTATATAAATGCTTTCTCTATTTATTTATGGGTTTCTACCATAGTTTATGGATCTTCCTTAGGGTTTTCTTGATTTAGATTCATTCTTTCAAGATTAGCAATCATTCTAGGGCAATCTGATACTTCATGATCAATAGCTCTGCAACAAAGACAACTAGGTCTTCTCCCAGGGAATTCCTTAGAAATATGTCCTGGTCTTCTGCAACTGTAATAGAGGGTTAATCCTCTCTTTATTTTAAATGATCCCCACCTTCTCCTATACTGCGCGCTAGGATCATAGGAGCTAACCTGCAACAAATTCTTTCTAGGATCCTGCATCCATTTGTTAGTCCAAACATTCTTTCTATGCATAGGTATAACATATCTTTCACTATTCTTATCAGATCTACTCATATCAAATCCTCTTTCATCTATTAGTTCCCTATTTTTTAAGATAGGACAGAATTTATCAAGCATACCTATATCCATACTCTAGAAACAAAAATAAAATAAAATAAAAAATCACTTATATTACTTTTACAGAGAACAAAGATTTTAGATCTAGAAATTTTCTATTATTCTTACCTTTATCAGAGAATAGAGCTTACAGATATTACCTCTTTTCTTCATATCTGACCTTCTTTATTCATATCTAACCTCTTTTCTTTAGATATGACCTATTTTCTTAGCACAAAGCTTCACAGGTCAAGTAAAATGTTGCGCACTGGGGAAACAAAGCTACATATAGAGATTCACAGTTTCAGGTCAAATATTTTCACAAAGATTCTTCTTCCTTAGTTCCCAACAATCACATTTTCAGGTCCCAACAATAGAACCATTTGTTGGCACAGGGGAAGACCCAGGGTTCAACACTACAATAGCACACCAACAAAACCCTAACTACACTCCCTTTCAGCAACACCTACAAATCAGATGAAGTCTCACCCGAGGTAGAGGAAGGGGTGGTTTCAAGACTCAAGTGTATGCAACCTTATCTAGGACACAGATCTATGATTGTACTACTTAATAAATAACTTAGCACTATTAGTTCCTCAATATGCAATCAACATCCACTTCGCTAATAAAATAGAGCTTCGCAGCATTCACAGTAATCTAATGTATTTAATCACTTAGCATAGGTAAATAGATCATATCTAGCAGATCAAGCACTAAGCATATTCAAATAGATCATATCTAATATTCTCACATATCAGTAGCACTAAGCATAAACAGATCTATCTAATCATCTCAAAGAACTTAGCAAATAACATATAAATGCATTAGAACATCACACAGAGCAGAGTAACACAGTATTTAAATGGTTCACCCCCACCCTGGGGCTACGTCCACCAACTCTTCTTCTTTATTAGATTCTTCAACAGGTTACATGCACAGAGCCTCATAACCATTCTTCGCATAGGACAGAAGATCTGCGCAGCTTACTAGATCCTTCTTCCTTGCGTTACAGCACAAAGCCTTCCACCGTCTGTTACAACCACATGCACGTATCTCTTCAAATCTCTTAAATTCATTCACAAATCACTTATAGGTCCTACTTGCACTTAGCATACATTTACATTTGACTAGTGGCCTAAAATCACATAGATTCCCTTCCTTACATTGCCTAGACATCTATTTATACATTACAAAATAGGCCTAAACATGGGTAAACCCATGGGTCAACATCCCAATCCCATTACATAATCCCAAAAACCCAAAAAGGAACTAAAAAGGGGCCGAGATCCCATGATCTCTGCTTCGTCTTGTGCTCCTCCTTCGATAGGCTGTCGAAGTCCAAAATAGGTCAACATGACCAAGAATCTCTCAAAACTTGGTCAAGGGCCATCACCACAATGTATACTTTCATGGCCATGAATCGAGTGATGTTTGTTTCTTGATGGAGCCACGACGTACTCTGATTTGGCCATCACTTGCGTCATGCATAGATCTGTAGTGTATTTATGGTGGCTATGATATCATTTTTCTTATCGAGCATGGGAATTATCGCCTCGAGGATCTTTTTTGCAGGACTGGTGATGTTCTTCTCCAAAATTCCTTTCCCACAAATCTACACCTTTCATTGGTAAAGTATTACGACCATCAGACACCTCTTCTAACCTCACACTTTAGGGGGAATTTGTTATTGTGTTATTAACCCCCTAACCACTAGGACATAATCTCCTAAAGGTCACCTACCAAATTTACCCATTTTCATCATCTTCCCACTAAGTTTCTAGCCGAATATCCCTTCGGTCGCCCTTGTCCTTCCTCAAGCATATGAACGAAAGGATTGGTCTCCCTTTTTGGACTCTTAAGTCACGACCGGGTTTCTCTGTTTGTGTGCTTAGGTCATGATCGAGCCTAGAAGGTCCCTTTTTGGACTTGGTTTCAATGGATGAGACCTTAATCTGATTTCTCAGGGTTTAGTATCGAGAAGGATTTTAGTATAAGACTGAATATATTATCCCATTAACCTTATGGCCTTATTTCTAAATACCTATAAGAATGAATCCATTTCCATGGGAAAGGGGAGAAAGAAGTAGCAAAGTTACTCTAGAATTTTGGTGGAAAATCTTGGGAAAGGATCTTGGAAGAAATGCATCTCTTTTGTTTACACCTGTAAGTTGTAATATTGCTTACTTGATTAATAGAAGATATGCTAGATGTTTCCCTCTAAATGATTGTTCATGTAAGTTTGTGTGTTCATTGGTAGAGAATTGATATGTTTGTATATTATGACATATTATCAAGTTTATAAGCATCCTTTGCGCATATCTTTGTTCCTGTCTTAGGTATAGAAAGAACCTAAGAGAGCTCAGATATTGCAGGGTATAAAATCCCTACAACACACCCTGCCACCCTAAACTCAGAAAAAATTGTTACATCACTAAATATTTCAACATATTCTGACAAATTTACATTTATGTTCTTATGATCTGTTACAGTATCATCTTCCACCTTACTTTTCACGCTCCTCCACGATTAGAGAAAATCCATACTTATACTAATTTTCTTGAGTTCACCTTCCTGTATGTGGACGCATAACAGTTACAATGTGGACAAAATTTGACCACATCAAAATCATGTCAGTTACAGTTTTGTCTATATAAAGTATGTGTATGCATGACTATTACATTGTGGAAAAAATTTGAATAAATCAAATGGACCTGTCTTCCTACAAATGTGCTTAGATTATCTGAGCATATCTTGAATAATTATGCAATAATTTCATTCTGATTTACAATGCATCCACTGCATAGAAAGAACCAGAGAACAAAACTCAAGTCACAAGTCTTCATCCTGTCACACTCATCTTGCAGTGTTCTTACTGAATCGCCCCATTAGAATGTAATTTCCCCTAGTGGCTTTTTATGTCACATTCTACTTTAGAATTCATCTTGCCACACTCCACTACACCATTCATTCAACTAGCTCAAGGTGCCCTACATATTTTCATCTGTGCAATATTTCACACACTCCGTCATAGTTCACTATGTCACCTATCACTTGTTCAAAACATCGTCGTGTTGAAGAATAATCATCCACTAATTCATTCTGCAATCACAGACAAGGGGATTTGTCACATTCCACTTTACTTATGAACTATGTCATAGGTTATCCTTCTATTTTTCATGCACTCCTTGTAGACTCAATCACTTATGTGGTTTATTTTTCATCCTGTATCCCTTTGTCCTTCAATCCTTCTACAAATTTATGTTTCCAACCTTTCACAATTTTTCCTAGGAGTTCCATTTCACGTGGATTTTCAATAAAACAGTAGAAAGAATCCTTTAACACACTTCCTCTACCTGGGTACCATGTTGACATCAATGAAAACATTTTCTTAGCAAACTCCCCCTTTGTCATTGATGGAAACTCTTATTGTCGAGTTTCTCCCCTGTCAGTGTGTTCCTCTGGCCTTCACTCCATGTTGTTGTATGATCCTCTTTGTCGTAGCTATATCTTTCCCTCCCTTTGACATTGATGGAAAAGAGAACTGCGATTCTATCGACTCACATATTGAGAGTGACTCCCCCTATTGGAATGTTGTATTTCCTGCTGCTCAATTTCTTGCGCTTCTCCCCCCTGAGGTTGGGCAAGTCTTTTAGCAGCCTCCAATCTGTCATGAATATTTATGCACCTGAATGAGGAGTGGGAAGGAATCCCAAATTATATCTGAGGTACTCAAAGGTGTCCTTAGGTAATGGCTTGGTAGATATATCTGCAATATGCTCTGTGGAAGGAACATATTCTAAATTAACCACTTGATCCTGTACTTGTTCTCCAAGAAAGTGATACTTGATGGGGATATGATTATTTTTAGAGTGTTAAACATAATTTTTGGAGAGGTTTATAGCACTTTTATTGTCGCACGTGATAGAAACAGGACGATCACAGGGAACTTGAATATTTGTGAGATTTGTGTTTATCCACAACACTTGCGTACAACATGATGTTGCAGTTATATACTCAGCTTCAGTTGCACAAAGATAAATAGAATTTTGTTTCTTGTTGAGCCAAGATACTAAACAACTGCCAAGGAAGAATGCTCCTCCACTAGTGCTTTTTCTATCATCAATACTTGCATTTTATAGCATCTATGTTTTTGACATTATTTTTCTATAGGCTACACAATTCATTTGTTGACAAAACTATAGAAACAGATAGAGTTGGCTCTGTAGATTCCAAATATACAATTTTTTTAAATTAATAATATTTATTATTTTTAATCTATTTTTGTCTTGACATATATCAAAATCCTAGAATGCATACCTCTCTCATTTATGCTATAAATTTTTTTCGGCTTAACCATTTCTTGAATGAGTTATATGCGGTAGACGAATATCTATGATCTAAAAAAAATTAAAAAAAAATTGATCATGTTAAGACCCTCTTAGCCTGCACGAACAAAAGACGTTGTAATTTCAAGGATATGTTGACTTTGAGAATTTAAAAAAATATATATAATTAATATTATAAATTTCCAAAAAATACAGGCCACAAGCAAAAATGATTCTCTACAAGTATACATGTTTTTGTAAGAAAATTCCATCGTTAAGGTACTCAAAGCATACACAAACAAAAACATATACCTTATATTTTATTGGAAAATTAAAATACCACTGTTAGAAAAAAATAAATTTGACATAATTATTCACAATTTCTATGAATAAAATTTGTATATTGGGAAAGATAATTCAATTTCCTAAGTTTCATCTTCTTACACCATATTCAAATTCATTGTAAAAGTACCTTGAATAATTACTCCAAGATAACATATTGTTGTTTTTTCCAGGTTTTCATTGCACTAACTTCATCATGAAAGACTATCATTAGTGTTGGAACACATTTAAAATTATAATCCTGAAGCTTTACACTATTATTTTGACTTCATCTCAGAAGTCGATCTCTGAGTGATAAATCATTTTTTGTTTTTAACCTTAATGTGTACGTGAGGTCCATTGTCGATCCAATTCTCCCATCGATTGAACGATCCCTTTTTCCCAAACGTTTTGGATCCGCCTGAATGTTAAGCAGGTCAAGCCTCTAGATATTTCTTCTAAGTTTTGGGCTTCAGAGTTTCGCACTTTGGGCATTTCACCATGTAGCAACTCCAAAGTCTCGATATCCAAAAATTGTTCAAAGGGTTTTAGTCATCATACATGTATACCTTCCTAAGATTTGACACATCATTACAAGTAGTGGCCTGTCGAAGCGTCCATAAAGTTAATTTGCTGACACGTGAAATGATAAATACCTAAAAAGAAACTAAAACCCAATTAAAAAATCAAATAGTAATTTCACGCTTTCGGAGTTCGGGCATTTTCCATCTATCGTATTCTAAATTAACGAATCCCGAACTCCCGAAATGCCTTAAGCATTAAGAAGGGTTAATTAAAGATCAAATACAATTAGCAAATAATTATCGAAAATCATATCTCGAGCTATTATCGTATATCTCGATGTTCGAAAGCCCGAAAAGAATTAACGTTAAACATGATTAGTTAACAGGTTGAACACTTATCTCATGTTAATTTTCTGTTGAATCGTAGTTCGGGAAAATTCAAGTTTCATCTATACAACCTCCTGATCACAAACCACCAAACATTAATGGCATTAATAACGGATCTATGGCAATGATTCCAAATAAGATCGTGGATCATTGCCTAAATCTTTTCATTAAGGAAAGTGAATACATCATCAGTAAAGGTATATATAAAGGTATTTACTGCCTAAATAGCAAGATCGTATAAAAAAAAGTTTGAGAAAAATAAGAAGTTTGTGCATTTCCTCTAACAAGTAATAGAGTTCTTAGCTTGTGACATCATGGCTCCATGAAAAACAGCTAAAGCAGCTAGTGAAAGCTCGAGCCCAAACACCGATGTCCTCTCAGACACTTCACCCAGAACCATAGATACTGTGAAAACCTGGATGCACGTATTTGATATTCAACAATATGAATTGATCAACTGCCCAAGTGATTCAGATGATGAGGTGAATGAAACCCAGGCTACGAGATACAAATATGTTTCTCTTCAGAGTTGCATAAAATAGAAATGCAGCCTAGGCTCGTGCCTTATAATGATATGATTGGTTCAACACTGGGGAATGTTGACATCTTGACCAGGAGCATATGCAATTCACAAAAAGTTGCAATTGGGTCTTTCCGACCAGAGCATTTCCAAGAAATGTACAAATTATCCTCAGTTCTGAATTACATTTATAATGCCACTCTCCTAATCGACTTCGACAAAAATGAATGCGCGTATATGGAAAGAACTTCCCTGACTTGATCAAGGATTGTTGCTCACGTCCTGAGAAATTTAGAGAAGACACCCATGGCATATATGTTTTTTCATCATTAGAACTTCACATGATGTATGTAGCCATGATGTTATAGTCTTTTGAGGAAAGAAAACTCTTCTCATTTTTTATTACCATGGGCACCAATCATGCATACAATAGCATAGGGGTATTCCTTCGATTGGGCTAAAATATTATCAGACAATTTGGTCAGGGAAATCATAGAATATCAATCATTGAAAGCCAAAGCGAAACCTACCCCATTTTACATGTCATCATACATTATGGATGTCATTTGTTTTATGACGTTATTTCCTTTGATGGGATGGAGTTGGACTCCAACCAGTGCTGAACCAATACATTTCTATCACTCCAAGATGTGGGAGGATAAATAAAAAGATTTCTTATACGAAATTTGTAACTATGTTGTGGTGCCAATGCATATTGCTATCTATGGTTTTCCACCTCCCAGGATTTCAGAAAAGATAGTGACCAACGTGGGAAAAATAATGGATTGGTACATTGAGGAAAATTTCTCTTACATTAGGGTTTCTGGATGTTTCGCTCCTTCGCATGCCTTACCAAAGTTTCTACCAGATCGATTGGTCTGCTGAGAGGTAGCACATCAAAATGTGCTAGGGGGAATTAGTAAAGAACTAAAGGCAACGCAGAAAAAGGTATCACCTGCCTTTCCTTTGCAGGTTGGTATTTTCTCACTGTTAGATTCAAGCCACTCAAAGGTAGAGGCTGCGGCCCTAGAAGACATTAATCTTGTTAATATTGAATTCAAGAAAGATGATCCTCATAATATCGTGGGAAATCACATGTCTTTTTACAATCTAAAGAGAAATGAGCATGAAGATTCCCCACAGGATGACATATTCCAAGGAGAAATATTTTATTAGGAAGTGTTGATCCGATTTCAAACTCTGGCTCCAGACAAATTATCTGAGTTATATAATTTTTAAAGACACCGAAGAAATATTTTGCCTAAAGTCTTACAGGGAGAAGCCCCGACATCTCCAGCTACACAGGAGGTTGTGACCCAAATTTTAGTAACAGGGAGCTCCAGTGAACAGAACGCTCAAGGAAATTCAAAAAAAACTAAGGCCTTGACACAGAAGGGGGATATTGCATTGAAAATCCACTAGATGATCAAACGAAATCTCAAGTTGAAGCTTTGATAAAAAAAGGGGCAACAAAAATCACCATCCACACCAGACAAATCAACTACTAACATAGCGATGCAACAACCATCCACCGAGATCGGTAGCCCTATCAAATCAGTCAGACCTTTATCGTCCAATCAGGGGAACCCAAATGTTGAAGTCGTATTTATAGAAGACCTTACTCCTATTTTGGTTGAAGAAATGCCCCCTTCCAACTTCTTCTTCAGTAAGAACAGGAAGGCTATAGTAAAAAGAGAAATGCACTAAAAGGAGGGCACAACTGTCAAGAGGCACAGAGTGCTATATAATGGACATGCCTTAGAGGAGGCAACATTTTCCATGGAAATGGAAGGATCATTGGGAGCTTTTCCATGGCAAATCAGTATTCAATTACGAATCTAGCAGAACAATTGAAACATACGAATATGTTAGTGAGAAAATTGCAGAACCAATTAAATACTGTGGAACAAAGTGTGATAAATGAGATGAATAAGGGTTTTGAGCAGATCAGAGCCTATGACAGACAGGAAATTCAACAACTCAAAATCAATCTTGACGAAATGCATAAAAATTCACAGGCAAGTAGAGAAATAGCCATTCAATAGGGAGAGTTGGTCAAATAACTGTAGGATAAAATAAACTTGACTGAGAACACAGTAGTGTATATGGAATTTTTCCAAGCCCAGCCATTGGAGGTGCACAAGAAGCTATAATTAGACCATCAAAACATTTTTACTAAAGTAGAAGTTGTTCAAAACTTTTGTCAGGTAGCAGACCATTCTTTAAATAACATTTACATAAAGGAGAGAGAGGCCAATGAATCTCGAGCTACATTCTAGGAGGTTGTTTTATCAACATCAAAAGATGAAGTAGCCAGGGTCTCTCGATTGTCTCTTTCAGAGAAAACCCAAAGCGACATAATACTGAAGACCTGGGAGGAAAATTTGGCTGAAAGCGAAAGATTAGCCAAGGAAGTAAAGAAAGTTTGTGAAGAAGATTTGTCTTCACTCAACAAAGAGTCATTGGATGTTGAAGGAGATATCAGATCTGAGGCCCTCGAGAAAATTGATATAGAAAAAAATCAACCGAATTCCAAGACAAGCATGCAAGAAGCCCGGACGACAATCCAACAATTGAAACAAATTAACCTTAGCCAGATTAATAAGTGGATAATCAATCCTAGTTTACGGCTACAAGATATATCTTTGGAAGCAAGGAAAATGCAGGATAAGTTGCCTCATATAGAAAATAATCTATATATTTTCTAGGTGAAGGACACAACAAAACCTTCCAGGTTAGTGGTGCAGTTCCTAGGCAGATGTGTTCAGTGTGTCGAACAAGGGAAAGCCAACACATCTGGAAAAAAATGAGACAATGTGTACATACCGTTTACACAGGTCATGATTAGAGGCCATATGTTTCTGAGCTAGAGGACAAGAATAAGAAACGTCTCTGCCAACAGGCAAAGAGACAGAGAAGATGCAAATGAAACTCTTCAAATTTTACATATTGTAATATTTATTGTTTTTGAATTATGAGAATTCCAACCGCTTAGGGTTGAGATCACTTTTGTATAAATGCATAGTTTGGAGACTTAACATAGGCTCCTTCTTACCAGATGGAATAAAGAAAACTCTCCTTTCATGAGAATTAATACAAGTGCATACATAAATTCCAACCTTTGTGTAGTTTGAATTATGTGTTTCTCCTGTATCACATAATTCTATCTTTATTTATGTCATTCCTTGATACATGAGTGATTGCAATTTAGTATTACTACTATTATGGTCACATTTTATCGGTTGTTTGATAAGAAATAAAATTTTCCTCTTTATTTTCTATAAGTGAATACAAGACCTGTGAGCTACTTGGATAATTGTATCTCGTATCCTTTCAAGGGTGCATTCTTTATTTTCTTCTACTGTGAACAAGGTAAGATTCATCTTGCATTGATGCCTCATTTTGTTTAATAGTGTTGTTAGTTTCCCCCCACATCATTTGATTTTATAAATCGACTTAGATGACTAAATAAAACCTCTGTCATGTTCTGTCATTAACTTCATTTGAGGATTAATTCTTATATAACTAACGAAAGAAAAAGAACCTTTCAAAATAGTTTTTAATATTCATGATGCCTAACATTATTCTTTGAGCCTTAAGGATAATCTTAGGAACAACATATTTTTGGCGTCATTGTCGGGGATGAGGAAATGAAGTTATTTTTCCCTGGGAGAACGACCTGGTAAGTTTCTCTCTTTGATAGTGAACAAAGATTGAATACAATAATAAGGCTAATTTTTATATTTCACTTGGCAACTCCACTACAAATAAACTTTCATTCGGTAGAAAGAATACCAGGAAAAACCCAGATGATCAACAGACTATGCATTTATCCAATCCTGAAAATCTATTAAAACTAAGGGGATACCTCAAGAAGACTGTTGCATCCACAAGTAAGGTTTACCAACCCAAAACTGTGCAAACTAATGCTAAGATTCCACCTGAAAATTCAATCTCGCAAGAAGGTTACACACAAATCCACTATAGAGATACATCAACTGATAAACTTGAATATGAAACCATAAACCCCGAGCTATTTTTACCTGAGATAAAAGCCGAGACCGATTTGACTTCCCCCTTTACTAGTGAAGGTAAAAAATCCCTTTCGATACCTACTTTTATTGATAGTCCGTTGGTCCCTGAAGTAAAGGTTTCAGTTCCCCGAAACTCTGAGGAGTATATCTCATACCCTAATTCAACTCCTATTGGTTCTCCTGTTTATATATCATGTAAGTCCAAAAAACAAAGTCCTCGTTTCCCTTTTCCCCCCTTTTCAGTTTTTTTGTCTCCTAAAAGTCAGTTTATGGAACCTCCTTCTCCTCATCCCTAGGTAGCCGAAGGGTCACTAAAAGTTTTTGAAAATTCTCTCTACAATTACCGAATTTCATCCCCTAGACTCTCAATGGATGTTGTTAGAGGAGGTGGCGCTGAAGGTGGTGCGGGAGGAGGAGGTGGTTAAGGACCACCTCCACCCCCTAGGATTTTTTCCAAGGTATCATCCAGATACTCCCCTTTGGTCCTCCCTCCCTTCCTCCACGATTTACCTGAAAATTATATGAAGAACTTACCGAAATTCACAGAAGAAGGAGATTTAACTTCCACAGAGCACTTAAACCTTTTCAACCAATTCACTGATATTCTCGGTATTAAGCTTGAGGATGTTGACTCAAGAATTTTAGTGCAAAATTTTGAAGGACAAGTAAGAATCTAGTTTCGGGGACTCCTAGTAGGTTCCATAAGGTCTTACAATGAGTTATAAAATGCCTTTTTAAGATAGTTGGGGGGGGGGAAGAAATACCACTTGTACTATCCGATGAAATTTGGGGCTCTAAGGAGAAATAATTCAAAGACAGCCCTAGAATTTACCCAGAGGTTTAACAAACTATATCATAAGATCCCAACAGAAGTTAAACTCTCTCAACCTACAACTAAAGTGACATTCGCAAGGGATTTTGAGCCCGAATTTTCCTTTCTTCTAAGGGAAAGAAGATATGCTACTCTCATGGGAATGCAAGATGATGCTATAGAAATATATTCAAACATGATGGCATCAGGAAAACTAAAATCCAAGGTTGAGACAGGAACCAAGGAAACCAAATGCTTCAGAAAATAGGCAAGACCCTCCGGATCTGGGAGGTCCTTGGAGGAAAAAATGGATGACATGGCTAAGATAATCAAAGAGTTATCAAACAAAATCTATAGAATGGAACTAGACCAAGATAAGCCTGATCCTTTTTCTAGAAGATATTTCAAAAAGAATCCCAACCCCCAGATCCAGTAGAGACAAGTGAAAAACAAAGACCAAAAGATCAAAACCCCTTTTAAAACATAAAAATTCATGCAAAGTGATGATATGCAAGACTATGAGGGGTTAGATGAATATATAAACAATATCAGTGATGACGACCAAGAACCTCACCTAACCAGACATGATTACGAAAGATATTTAGACCAATAACCCCTGTTTGGAAATGAGGAAAGCATAAATAATCTGGGAGAGTTTGATTATCAAGGAATCACTGACTCTATAATGGTCGAGCTTCAACAAAAATATAATTTACGGCCTAGAGATAAAAATTATACAAATTCCCCACTAAAGAAGATCATGTCGAGAATTAAAATGAATGAGGCATCTCAACCATCCACTAAAACGCAAGCTGCCAAAACACAAACAGCTGAAACACAAGCTACCAAAAAACAAACAGTTGAAACGTAAGCTGCCAAAACAAAAACAGCTGAAACACAAGTTGCTAAAAACAAAAACAGCTGAAATGCACAATGTCAAAACAAAAACACTAAAACGCAAGCTACCAAAACAAAAAAAGTTGAAACACAAGATGCCAAAACAAAAACAGTTGAAACATAAGCTGCCAAAACAAAAACAGTTGACATGCAAGCTACCAAAAAAAAATGTTGAAACACAAGATGCCAAAACAAAAACAGCTGAAACACAAGTTTCCAAAACAAAAATAGCTAAAACACAAGCTACCAAAACAAGGACAACCGAAACAAAAGCAATGCAGACTAACAAGCCAAAAGAAAGAGAAACGAAGTTCCCAACCAGAGAAGCCGAGAACACAATTGGAAGTTTCAATCTGGAAAATAAAATTAATAAAATCAAAATTCTTGTACCTTTGGTTGAACTATCAAAAAATCTGATGTATAGAAAGAAAATTGCCAAGATCGTAAATTTCTCAGATGCTGAAAGTCATGTAGATGTTATTAATTTAGAAGATGATAAACCTACTATAATGTTTGGTCCACATATTAAAAATCCTAAAGATTATGTCGCTCATTTTTACATTACGTTGATTGTGCATGATCACCTACTCCATAACTGTATGTTGGATTATGGAATATCCCACAACTTTATGCCCAAAGTTATTATGGAAAAATTGGGTCTCGAGGTTACTAGACCATACCGAGATCTATATTCTTTTGATTCAATAAAAATAAAATGTCTTGGTATGATAAAATATTTGGTGGTTAATCTTGCAAAAATTCCTGTAAAGAGTATTCTTATGGATGTAGTCATTGTTGATGTCCCTGCAAAGTATGACATGTTTATATCCACGTCTTGGGGTGCCAAACTTGGAGGATAGCTTCAACTGGACATGACGTATGGTACGATCCCAATTTTCGGTGGACAGTTCACTCGTTTATACAGAGAGACAAGAATGGAATATACTGTAAGTGACCCATAGAACCCAAATAATTACCCGGTATATGTCACTGATCAGGATCTAGGAAACTATATATTATCAATTGATGATGGTTTCGATGAATGTACAGAACAAAATTGTACAAAAGAAGAAAACAAAAAAAAAGAAAAAAACAAACGAAAGTGTAAATAGTATAGGAGTTTGGAAAATGTTTTTTGATGGAGCCTCGTCTTGGGAAGGAGAAGGAGTCGGGGTGTTGTCTATGGTAGCCGGAGATGAATTAATTATTCCTTTATCATACAGATTAGAGTGGGACATTGACTATACAAATAATGTATGTGAGTATGAAGCTCTCGTCTTACGATTAGAGGTTGCCAGGAAATTGAAAATTGAAAATCTAATAGTTTATGGTGATGTGGAATTAATTGTAAAGAAGATAAGGTAGAACTATCAAGCCAAACATCCAAGGCTAAGGTCATACAAGAACTGTGCCTAGTATTTGATAGAATTTTTTTTCTCATTGTTTAATATTCATCATATTCCTAGGGTAGAAAATCAACAAGATGACTCTCTAGAAAAAGTGGCTGCTACTTTTATGCCACATACCCTATTGAAACTAAAGTATCACATAGAAATGAGGCACAAGACTTTAATACCAAATAATGTTCAACACTAGCAGGACTTCGAAGATGATAAGCAGATCAAGCAATTTCTAGAAATGGTGGATGAATTTTCTGAAACACACATCGACCAGGAAAATCAGAATGACCCTACTTGGATCATGCAAGAAGATGAATATTCTCATAGTTTCCAACATAATATCACTAACCATATCATGTTGGTGTTGAAAAACAATCAGATCCCTAAAGGTTTGATCCCCTTAGAAATATTATTTTATCAGGACGACATACCCCTAAAGTCTACCTTGCAACCTCAGCCCGAAGAGGTTGAAGATTGTGATATAGGCACTAAGGAAAATCCTAAACTGGTCAAAATATCTAAATAACTTCCACCCAAAATGAAAAGTATGTATGTTGAGATACTCAAACAATACAAAGATGTATTTTATTTCTCTTACGATGAACTAAAAACTTATGATACCACTGTCATCTAACATAAAATCCCTTTAAAGCAGGTCATCAAACCTTTCAAGCAGAAACTCAGACAGATAAACCCTATACTCTTGTCTGTAATAGAAAGAGAGGTAAAAATTCTCATTAATGCCAATATTATTATTCCACTCAGGTATTCTGAGTGGGTAGCCAACTTAGTTCCAGTCAGGAAGAAGAACGGTGAAATCAGAATCTGCATGGATTTCAGGAACCTAAATAGACCATCCCTTAAACACAAGTATCCCCTCCCTAAAATGGATCACATTCTGGAAAAAGTGGTTGGGGCTAATAGAATGTCTATGATTGATGGATTTTCAGGTTATAATCAAATTACGGTCCATGAAGATGACAAAGAAAAAACCGCGTTTACCACTCCATGGGGTACTTTAATGTACGATAAAATGCCTTTCGGCTTGATGAACACAAGGGCCACCATCCAACGAGCAATGGACACAGCCTTTGTTAGCAAGAGAGATAAGTTTGTCGTTATTTATCTCGATGATTTAACATTTTTTTCTAACTCATATGTAGAGCACTTGGTACACCTCAAACAAACATTCGAGAAATGCAAAAAATTCGGTTGGTCACTCAACCCTAATAAATCCCATTTTGCAATGCAAGAAGGTAAAATTTTAGTTCAAATAGTATCTAGAGAAGGAATCAAAATTGATTCGAAAAGAGTTGACGCTATATGTATGATCAATATTCCTAGGAACATAAAGGAAATCCAGTCTTTTCTAGGAAAAATATTTTTTTTAAGAAGATTTATTCCAAATTTCGTTGAAATTGTTAAACTGATTACAGATATGCTGAAAAAAGACAGCGAGTTCAAATGAATGACTGAAGCTAAAAAATCCTTCGAACACATCAATAAAATGATAGGAGAATCACCAGTGCTAGCCAGTCCAGACTACATGAAGGAGTTCTTGATATTTTCATTCGCATCCAAATATAATATCACATTCATTCTCTTACAGAAGAATGATGAAGGTTTCAAGCAGCCGATATCATTTTTTAGTAAAATCCTCAAAGACACCGAGTTGAGATATGATATACTAGAAAAACATACATACACGGTAGTGAAATCCCTCAAAGCTTTCAGGACCTACGTGCTACATTCCATAATAATTGCCTACATGCCAACTAGATTTGTTAAATATATATTGGTTCAACCGAATAGAAATGGAAGGAGGGGCCGATGGTTAGCCAAGATCTAGGAATTCGATCGTGAGGTAAAACCGAATAAACTCGTCAAAGTTCAAGGCCTGGAAAAACTATTGGCCAAATCAAACTTCAGGGAACTTAGGATAAACCACCTGGAATCCCACGAATACTTTCCAGATATACAAGAACTTGATGACCAACCACCTACAAGACAAATCCAAGAAAATTTTTATTCCTCGGCTTGGTATGGTGACATAGTTTCATACCTGCTGAATCTTTAGTTCCCAAGTGATATGACTCCTTCCAAGGTGAGAACGTTGAAGCTCCACGTGGTAAAATAATGCATCATTGACAATCAACTGTATTGGAAGGACCCCCTAGGATTTTTACTAAAATGTCTAATAGAATCTGAAATAGATTATGTCATAAATGTGTTTCATGAAGGTGTGTGTGGAGGACACCACACCTGGAGGGAAATGGCCTATAAAGTCCTGAGAGCGGGATACTATTGGACAAAATTATTTACTGACGTGAATGCTAAATTTAAAGCTTGTAATTCATGTCAACTATTCTCAAGCAAACAAAATATTCCCGCTCTACCCTTGATTCCAGTGAAAACAGAAGCTCCATTTCAACAATGGGGTCTAGATTTTATCTTAGAGATCCATCCACAATCAAGTGTACAACATAAATGGATTTTAACCGCTACAAACTATTTCACTAAATGGGTAGAGGTCATTCCGACATGAAATGCTACAGACTCAGTTGTGATCAATTTATTAGAAGAAAACATTTTATCAAGATTTGACTGTCCTCGGAAGATAGTTACGGATAATTCCCAAGCCTTCAAATCCATGGCGATGGTTAGTTTTTGTCAAAATTTCAAAATTGTACTAGGACATTTGACGACCTACTACCCTCAGGGCAACAGATTAGCCGAATCATCCAATAAGATCTTAATCAGCATAATAAAAAAGTGCTGACTGAAAATAAGAAAGCATGGCATGTTCATTTGAAATATTTTTTGTGGGAAAATCAAATAGACACTAAGAAATCAATCGGAATGTCTCATTTCCAAATGGTGTACAGTACTGACGTATTCCTCCCCATAAATCTCGCTCTGACCGTGATGAAGCTTTGGCAAGATGCGAAGGAAGAGCCCAATGATGTTACCAGAAGAATAAACTAGTTGATTGAAGTCCAACAAAATAGGGTTGAGGTGGATGAGAGACTTCAGAAATATCAAGATAACATGAAAGCCATGTTTGATAAAAAGAGCTAAAGATAGATAATTTCTCCCTGGTGACCTAGTTTTGAAGTGGGATGCTAGAAAAGAAGACGCAGTGAAGCATGGAAATTTTGATCACATATGGTTTCGACCTTTCAGGATCATGACTTCAGAGGGAAAGAATTCATTTTTATTATAAAATATTGATGGGAAAATCCCTAATGCCCCTATCAACGGGTGTTACCTGAAACACTTCATGCAATAATAAGATTCCAAATCACCATTATAAAAAACTTATTGATAGTTGAGAGATAAAGATATATCAAAAACCGACAATCGTGTTTCATAACAATTAGTTTTTCTCACCAAACAGGTGATAAATTAATAATGTTTTTTCTTGAGAATACAAATGAAATACAAGGTATGAAATTCTATGCTCATTGTTGTTAAAAAAAATATGCTAAAATAAATCTTATAAAATCTAAACAAGGTTGTACTCATGTAAAAAATGGTCACGTGATCAAATATTAGAAATATCCAAAACTCTAAGTCTCCAAATCAAATGAAAATAATACAAAGGTAAAAAAAGGAAAGAAAATAAAAATAAAAGAATCTCACTAATCAGGAAGTAGGTTTGAGTGGAAATAAGATCCCTTTCAAAACCTCTAACTCTTCGTTCTGTTCCCGTCTATCATATCTGAAAGCTTATATTCTATCTTGATTTCCACTCCCTGACCATAAATCTTCACAGAAAGACAGATTTCACCTTGACTCGGGAAGCCTAAAAACCAGACCTTCAAAACGAGAGTAGGTGAAAATTTTATGATTCCTCTGATTTTAACTGAGAGAAAGTATGTCTAGGCTAATCCTGACTACTTTATCCCTTATATAAGATTTAAATTGATTAGTTTCGCTCAAGGAAAGTCCCTAGAAATTAAAATCCCCCAATGATAACTTCCCTGTAGGAAAAGGTGTTTTGAAGGTCAGGAGAGTATTAGCCCAGAGTAAATCAAAGTGAGTTGACATACCTTCACTGCTAAATCATAAACATATATCATCCCTTGTATGATGCATACAAATTTATTTCCCCCACTTCAGAAATATTAAAATATAAGACGAATGGTGAAAGGAAATTCATAATCTAATTGCCCCCATTTTTTCCAAAAGAGATGATGAAAGGAAATTCATTTAAATGATTTCCCTCATCTCAACAAAGTGGAAATTGAAGTGGTAAAATAAAATTCAATGGGAAATGTAGATAACTTCACCGGGGTACTGAACAGGCTCGCTGGCAATGAAACAATGTCTATGATATCTGCAAGGTTGTGATACATGTATATAATGTACTCTGGTAGCTAGTTCTCTTTTCGAAAAGATTTACATTCTAAACCAATAGGGGACCCCCCCAAACTAAATTTTAAAATTTACTCTACCTTGATGTGAACAAAATTGACCATAGTCTGATAGCTCAGTTAATGTTGTTTTGATGATCTTAAATAGGCCCGAAATCAGTTTCAGGAAAAATAAAGCTATTAATAGCCTAAACTCGATATTGATGAACAATCAAGTTTTTGAAAGTTTTTTGAGATACGGATGAAGTATAATATCCTTATGTATGTTTTCTCAAAGGTGTTTCCCAGAAACCCAATGACAACTCCATTAACCCATTAAAGGCACTTGGTCTATAGTTCTTCCACGCCTTGCAGGGAGACGCCATCCCCAAATGGAGCCTATGTTGGAACATATTTAAAATTATAAGCATGAATCTTTACACTATTATTTTTACTTCATCTCATAAGTCGATCTCCAAGTGATAAATCATTTTTTGTTTTTAACCTTAAGGTGTATGCAAGGTCCATCATCGATCCAATTCTCCCATCGATTGAATGATCCCTTTTTCTCAAAATTTTTGGATCCGCCTGAATGTTAAGAAGGTCAAGCCTCTAGATACTGCTTCGAAGTTTCGGGCTTCGGATATCTCACTTTGGGTGTTTCACAATGTAGCAACTCCAAAGTCTCGATATCCAAAAAGTGTTCAAAGGGTCTTAGTTATCGTACATGTATACCTTCCGAAGCTTTGACACATCATTACGAGTAGTGGCCTATCGAAGCGTCCATAAAGTTAATTTGTTGACACATGAAATGATAAATACCTAAAAAGAAACTAAAACCCAATTAAAAAGTCAAATAGTAATTTCGTGCTTTCAAAGTTCGAGAATTCGCCATCTATTGTATTCTAAATTCACGAAGCCCGAACTCCCAAAATTCCTTAAATGTTAAGCAGGGTTAATTAAAGAGCAAAGACAATTAGAAAATAATTAATCCCTGCGTGATTTCGAGTTTCAGAAATCATATCTCGAGCTATTATCGGATATCCCGAGGTCCGAAAGCCTGAAAAGAATTAAGGTTAAACATAATTAGTTAACGGGTTGAAAACTTATCTCGTGTTAATTTTTCATTGAATCATAGTTCGGGTAAATTCAAGTTTCATCTATACAACCTCCCGATTGAGAACCACCAAACATTAATGGCATTAATAACAGATCTATGGCAATGATTCCAAATAAGAACGCGGATCACCGCCTAAATATTTTCATTAAGGAAAGTGAATACATCGTCAGTAAAGATATTTATAAAATCGATACAATTAAGGTGAATAACAATGTTGGATTTTTAATTCTAATAGCAAGGTTGTAGAAAATCAAGTTTGAGAAAAATAAGAAGTTTGCACATTTCATATAAGAGGTAACAGAGTTCTAAGCTCATGATATCATGGCTCCACGAAAAACAACTAAAGTGACTAGTGAAAGATCGAGCCTGAACACTGATGTCCTCTCAGACACTTCACCCAGAAACATAGATACCATGAAATTATGGATGCAGTTATTTGATATTCTACAATATGAATTGATCAATTGCCAAGGTGATTCGGGTAACGAGCTGACTGAAACCCATGCTACGATATACAAATATGTTGCTCAATCAGAGCTGCATAAAATAGCAATGTGGCCTAGGCTCGTGCCTTATAATGATATGATTTGTTGGGAACTGGAGAACGTTGACATCTAGAACAGGAGCATCTGCAATTCACAAAAAGTTGCAGTTGGGTCTTTCCGACCAGAGAATTTCCAGGAAATGTACAAATTATCCTCAGTTCCCAATTACAGTTATAATGCCACTTTCCTAATGGACTTTGACAAAAAATAATGCACGAAATATGGAAAGAACTTACCTAACTTGATCAAGGATTGGTGCTCACATCCTGAGAAATTTAGATCCTCACATTATGTATGTAGCCATGATGTTATGTAGACTTTTTGGGAAGGAAAACTCTGCTCATTTTTTCTTACCATGGGTACCAATCATGCATATAGTAGAAGAGGGCTATTCCTTCGATTGGGCCAAAATATTATTGGACAATTTGTTTAGGGAAATCACAGAATATCAGTCATTGAAAGGAAAAGGGAAACCTGCCCCATTTTATATGTAGGCATACATTATGGATGTTGTTTATTTTATGATGCCATTTCCTTTGATGGGTTGGAGCTAGACTCCGACCAATGCTAAACCAATACATTTCTATCACTCCAAGCTGTGGGACGATAAATAAAAAGATTTCTTTTACGAAATATACAACTATGTGGTGGTGTTGAGGCATATCTCTATATGCAGTTTCCCACCTCCCAGGATTTCAGACAAGATAGTGACAAACCTGAGAAAAATAGCGGATTGGTACATTGAGGAACATTTCTCTTACATCAGGGCTTTTGGATGTTTTGTTCCTCCACATACCTTACTAAATTTTCTACCAGATCGATTGGTGTGCCGAGAGGTAGCACATCAAACTGTGCTAGGGGGAATTAGTAAATAACTAAAGGCAGCGCAGAAAAAGGTATGGCCCGCCTTTCCTTTGCAAGTTGGTATGTTCTCACTGTTAGATTTCCACCACTCAAAGGTAGAGGCCTCGACCCTAGAAGACATTAATCTTGTTAATATTGAATTCAAGAAACATGATCTCCAGAACATCATGGGAAATCACATGGCTCTTTACAATCTAAAGAGATACGAGCATGAAGATTCCCCACAAGATGACATATTCCGAGGATCAATATCTTATCATGAAGTGTTGAGTCGAGTGAAAACTCTAGCTCCAGAAAAATTAGTCGATTTCTATAAATTGCAAAGACACTGAATAAATAGTCTGCCTAAAGTCTTACAGGGAGAAGCCTCGACAACTCCATCTAAACAGGAGGTTGTGACCCAGAGTTTAGAAATAGGGAGCTCCAATAAATAGGATGCTCAAGGAATTTCAGAAAAAATTGAGGTCTTGACACTGAAGGGGGATACTGCATTGACAAATCCACCAGATGATAAAACAAAATATCAAGCTGAAACTTTGATAAAAAAGGGGCAAGAAAAATCATCGTCCACACCAAACAAATTAGCTACTAACACAGCGGGGGAACAACCATCCACCTATATAGGCATCCCTATCAAATCGGTCACACATTTACAGTCCGGTCAGGGGAACCCAAAAGTTGAAGTCATATTTATAGAAGACCTTAATCCTATTTTGGTTGAATAAATGCCCCCTTCCAACTTTTTCTTCAGCAAGAAGAGGAGGTCTATGGTAAAAAGAGAAATGCACCAAACAAAGGGCGCAACTGTCAAGAGGCATATAGTGTTATATGATGGACAGGCCTTAAAGGAGGCAGAATTCGCCATGAAAATGGCAGACTTGTTGGGAGATTTTGGCATGACAAATCAATATTCAGTTAGGAATCTAGTAGAACAATTGAAACAAAAGAAGCTGTTAGTGAGACAGTTGCAGAACCAAATAAATACTATGGAACAGAGCATGAGAAATGAGATGAATAAGGGTTTTGAACAGATCAGAGCTTGTGACAGACATGAAATTCAACAACTCAAAATCAGTCTTGATGAAATGCATAAAAATTCATAGGCAAGTAGAGAATTGGCCATTCAACAGGGAGAGTTGGTCAAAACAACTAGAGGCTAAAATAAACTTGACTGAGAACACGGTAGTGGATATGGAGTTTTTCCAAGCCCAGACATTGGAGGTGCACGAGAAGATGGAATTAGCCCAGCGAAACCATTTTACTAAAGTAGAAGTTGTTCAAAACTATTATCGGGTTGTAGATCATTATTTAAATAACATTTACATAAAAGGAGAGAGAGGCCAATGCAACTCGAGATACATTCTAAGAGGTCATTTTTTCATTAACAAAAGATGAAGTAGCCAGGGTCTCTCGATTGTATCTTTCAGAGCAAACCCGAGGCGACATAATACTGAAGACCCGAGGGGATAATCTGGCTGAAAGAAAAATATTAGCTAGGGAAGTAAAGACGGTTTGTGAAGAAGAATTGTATTCACTCGACAAAGAGTCATTAGAAGTTGAAGGAGATAGTATATCTGAGGCCCTGGGGAAAATTGATATAACAAAAAATCAACTGAATTCCAAGACAAGCATGGAAGAAGCCCAGATGAAAATCCAGCAATTGAAACAAATTGACCTTATCTAGATTAATAAGTGGATAGTCAATCCTAGTTTATAGCTACAGGATATATCTTCGGAAGAAAGGAAAATGCAGGATAGGTTTCCTCATATAGAAAAGAAGCTATATACTTTCGAGGCAAAGGACACAATAGAACCTTTCAGGCTAGTGGTGAAGTTCATAGGCAGATGTGTTCAGTGTGTCGAACAAGGGAAATCCAACACATATGGAATGAGACAATGTGTACATACTGTTTACACAGGTCATGATTAGAGACCAGTGGTTTCTCAGCTAGAGGACAAGAATAAGAAGCGTCTCTACCAGCAGGTGAAGAGACAGAGAAGATGCAAATGAAACTCTTCAAATTTTACATATTGTAATACATAATGTTTTTTAATTATGAGAATTCCAACCGCTTAGGGTTGAGATCATTTTTGTATAAATGCATAGTT